>CM035788.1:1393402-1418402 GCA_020466265.1 Siphamia tubifer
TTTATATAAATATATGTACTTTATACTCTTTACATTTATATAAATATATGTACTTTATACTCTTTACATTTATATAAATATATGTACTTTATACTCTTTACATTTATATAAATATATGTACTTTATACTCTTTACATTTATATAAATATATGTACTTTATACTCTTTACATTTATATAAATATATGTACTTTATACTCTTTACATTTATATAAATATATGTACTTTATACTCTTTACATTTATATAAATATATGTACTTTATACTCTTTACATTTATATAAATATATGTACTTTATACTCTTTACATTTATATAAATATATGTACTTTATATTCTTTACATTTATATAAATATATGTACTTTATACTCTTTACATTTATATAAATATATGTACTTTATACTCTTTACATTTATATAAATATATGTACTTTATACTCTTTACATTTATATAAATATATGTACTTTATACTTTTTACATTTATATAAATATATGTACTTTATACTCTTTACATTTATATAAATATATGTACTTTATACTCTTTACATTTCTATAAATATATGTACTTTATATTCTTTACATTTATATAAATATATGTACTTTATACTCTTTACATTTATATAAATATATGTACTTTATACTCTTTACATTTATATAAATATATGTACTTTATACTCTTTACATTTATATAAATATATGTACTTTATACTCTTTACATTTATATAAATATATGTACTTTATACTCTTTACATTTATATAAATATTTGTACTTTATACTCTTTACATTTATATAAATATATGTACTTTATACTCTTTACATTTATATAAATATTTGTACTTTACACACATTAATATGAACCATATTTTAGTTGTGGATTCTGCTAACACTAGGCTAATGCTAACACTAGGCTAATGCTAACACTAGGCTAATGCTAACATGAGGCTAATGCATTGCTCAGCCCATGACCAGATACATTCTTTTTTCTTGAGTCTGTTTGCTCATGAAAAATTATACAAAATTAATTTAGATTAAAATTTTACATTTAATCATGATTAAACTAAATTAATCCAAAGGAAATCTGGGATTAATCTGACTAAAAATTATGATAATTTAACAGCCATTATGGTTTCACATAAAAACATTCTGCATTTGCGACATTTGAGAAGTTCACTTCAAATTTGATTAATAATGTCATGGAAACACCTGTGTGTGTGTGTGTGTGTGTGTGTGTGTGTGTGTGTGTGTTCTTACTGATAGTCAGTAGTGCTACCCTTCCTCTTGCGGGTATAGTCCATACCAGGCGTACTCATGGAGCCTGGGGACATGAAGTCAGTCATAGTAGACGAGATGTCCATCCTTTGGTCTGCCATCAGGTCATCTGGAACACACACACACACACACACACACACACACACACACACAGTTAGTGTTACAACATTCAAACAACAACACAACACATGCTGTTATCATGGAGGGAACATGGTTGACACAACAGTTTATTAAACACACTCCAGACACTGTGGTCAAACCAATCATTTTCATAGATTTTGGGACCATCCTTCTACGATTGTGTGATGGACATTCATCTTTTGGAACTAAAATTATCATCTTAATTAGATGTCTTAATTACCCATTTTCCATCTTTATCTTATTTTCTTTCATCTTGTTATTTTACAGTGCTTCTTTCTTCATTTTGTAGAACTGAATGACAAATAAACTACCTGTAGACACTGGGTGTCCTCACTTAAACTCACCACAGATGTTCATCACAGCCTCTGTGTTAAAATCATGTCCTTCCATCCACTCTTGAGCCTCAACTGTGAATAAAACACACACACACACACACACACACACACGCGCACACACACACACACAGTACCAGGGTTAAACCATCCAATGAAAATAATTTAAAATAAAAATAGTGTTGTCAAACTGTTTTCACTGATGTTCCTCCTTACAAACATCATTTTCGTCCAGTTCCCCCTGACATGGATTAAACAGTTTGGGAAGAAAAAAGAGGAACAGTGTAAAAAAACTGATTTATTAAATCTAAACTTATACCAGTTTTTATCTCATAATTTGGACTTTAAAAAAAAATAAAAAAATTCACTTTTTATTTCATGATTTTGACTTCACTTCATGCGCCTTATAGTGCGGAAAATATGTTACTTATTTTTTTAAAAGCATTTCTAAAAGCTCCACGTCCCCTCATTTGAGAACCACTGGTCTAAACAGTTGAATGAAAAGCACAGAAACAGGTACTGTGGCATCTAGGTCAAATGAAGAGGCAGCAGAAAGAGGAAGAAACACACTATTGTCATGGTAACCATATGTATAGAGATAGTTCATGTCACACCTATTATTGTCCCAGATATAAAACAGGTCAGAGCACAGAAGTTAGATCAAATACTAAATAAAACAGTGAAGAGTTTCTGCACTTTGTGGTAAAATGTACAACATGGAACGTTCAGTTCCAACACCTGCTGACAACAACCAGAAAATATCTTCAAACTTTACCATGAACTTCTCATACATGGTGTATGTAGCTTAATGTGCTTCACTTCATACCCCCCCTAGTTCTAGTTATAATTAAAAGATTTAAAAATTCTAAAGAATAGATAAATAAATAAGAATTTCCATGTGTCATGAAGACCAAGTTTATTATAATAAAAAAATTATAACAATTTCAAAATTACATTATATTTAAAAAATAAATGAATTTGAATGAAAATTACATAATTAAGAGATTAAATAAATTATTATATGTACCGTATTTTCTGCACTATAAGGGGCATTAAGTGAAGTCAAAATTATGAGATAAAGTCAAAATTATGAGACAAATTATAAGATAGATATTGTTGTGGCATTTTGTAATTGTGAGGTGAACCTGAACACTCTTCTCACGTCCCTCGGCCGAGACGAAACGGCTACAACCTGACAACGACCTGTTGCCAGGCAACAAGGAGAGGCTCTAAGCAAGTCCTGCTCAGGACATTTGAAGAAAAAAAAGGCTAATATATAAAAACATGTCTAGACCATCAGCCTTTCAATATCAGTTGCATAAAGTGACATTAAAGTGAGTTGAATTATTCAACTGTGTTCATTTGTACCATGAACTGCTCTGTTCACACCTGTGTGAAATATGAGTGGGAACAGGTTGTACTGGACACTGTGGAGCTGCATATGTGATAAGAAGTGTGTCTGCTCACAAAACTACAACATGGAATTACTTTAGTCAAATACTTCTGGAATCAAACTAATGAAATGTTCCCACATGTGTGTTAGTCATAAAGAAAAATGAAAAGTCTGAAATGATGGTTGGTGAATGTTTCCAAGATAAGACTGAAGTGAAAATGTGACGTTTTACTTTTCATTTACTAAACATTTCAGTAATTTTACTGAATATTTTGGTCATTTTTGGTCATTTTACTGAATATTTTACCTGCACGTAACAGCTGCAAACCCTGTCAAACAACTGATGAAAGTAGTTTGCTAAGGTGCACAGCTGTTAGCAGTGACAACGCTAGCGCATTGATCACTATTGACAGAAAGTAGCTCCAATCAATTACAAGGTGTGAGTTTTTGTTCAGTGACAGTTTTGTTATGTAAATAAATCACTCATTCCAACACATACTGTTTTGAGAAGAAACAGGTTTTATTTTGTTGACCCCAGGAAACCTGCCGGGACTACTTTGGCTTTGACCAAAACTGGACCAGAACTGGGCTCACAGGACACTGTGGGGGGTAAGTCACTGTGGGTGCACCAGAGTAAAGGGGCGGAGTCATTGTGGGTGCACCAGAGTAAAGGGGCGGAGTCACTGTGGGTGCACCAGAGTAAAGGGGCGGAGTCATTGTGGGTGCACCAGAGTAAAGGGGCGGAGTCACTGTGGGTGCACCAGAGTAAAGGGGCGGAGTCACTGTGTGTGCACCAGAGTAAAGGGGCGGAGTCACTGTGGGTGCACCAGAGTAAAGGGGCGGAGTCACTGTGGGTGCACCAGAATGAAGGGGCGGAGTCACTGTGGGTGCACCAGAGTAAAGACACTGATGACAAACACATTCGTCTGAAAAATACTGAACTGTCCCTTTAAGCTCCATAATCCACCATTTTGTTTAGTCATTCCTAACTTTCTCCAGACTCCTCCGTCAACTTTCAGGCGCTCTAACTACGTCATCCTAAAGATTACACTGATTGGTTGTAGTACCGTCCTATTGCATACAGAGGATTTGAAAGACAACTATTTAGCCCCGCCTCCTCTGACTATGAAGCACCACTAGACCCATACATGGAATGAATAGAGATAGCACTGCTAGGCTAGGCTAGGCTAGGCTAGGCTAGGCTAGGCTAGGCTAGGCTAACATTATTGGTAAATGTGTGTGAAGGAAGCCAGAGCGTCTGTAGTTGTTACCTGGATTTTAAACTGGAACAGGCCGTCTGAACAGGGCCTGGAATGGCGTGGATCAGTCTGGTCTGGTCCGTTCTGATCTGGTCTCAGTCTTGTTGGATTGGACTTGACCTAGTTTCATCCGCGTTGATGTGGTCGCTCCCTTCTGTTCCGATTACGATCTGATCCTTAAGCAACTGCTACGTGCCGTCTACCTCTGGACACATAAGAGAAAAACAAAGTTAACTGAGCGTGTGCATGACGTCACATGACGCCATCAGATTCTACAACTGAATGTGGACTGATGCCAGTTCTAAGCAGAACCATGATCCAACTGAAGCTACGAGTGCAGCAGTGTTTTTATCTATGCAGATGATCACTGATGTTACGGAACAGGACATTTGACACCTTCAAAACAACCCTGTTAGGGAAACTGGTTCAAAGATCGACTGATCGCCTATTATTTATTTATTTATTGTTAAATCAGCCTCAGACGATATTTCTAAGATGATATTTGAGTCGATACAGATTATTTTTACCTCTGTCAAATGAAAACAAAGGTCAGAAAATTTTCTTTACTTACAATTAGAAAATATAAAAAATGTTCCCTCTTCATTTTTCTTTCCCCCTGTCTTTCTCTCTCTTTTTAAAATTTTTTTTTCCTTTGTTACCTCCATGAATGAGGTTGTTTTACCTGGTGTTTGTTTGTTTGTTTGTTTGTCAGTAAGATAACTCAAAAAGTTGTGGACAGATTTTGATTAAACTTTCAGAGATGATTGATAATGAAACAATTAATCAAACCATTAAATGTTGATCTGTAAAGGTCAAAGGTCAAGGTGCCAGTGAAGGACCTTTACCTTAAAGCAGGTTATTGACATATTTAGTTCAATCAGACAATATCTTGTGCTTCATATTTAACATTAGATCTAACATGTGACATTTGGTCGTTGTGCGACGTCACATAACGTCAGTGACGTCATACGTGGTCGATTATTCAAATGGACATATGTGAAAAACAGGAGCCAGGATTTCTGGGAATGTTTTTAAACCCTCTAAGGGATTGTTAATGATCCATAAAATAAATGGTTAGTGAACACAGAACACTAGTTTATAAAGAAGTTCTGAACATCCAGATCCAAACACACTGCTCTACGTCTCTGTTATATTTCTTGTCAGATAATGTGTTCTGTAAAGTTTCTACTGTTTCGCTGGATTTGAGTCCGATGAGAAGTTCAGGAACAGAAGTGAACCTTCAGTCACAACTGGCTCCATTAGCAGTGAGTGTGTACAGTTATATACAATATGTTCTTATTGAAGCCAGGTCTACATGGATGTTCTTCTAAATGCCATTTCCTGTCCACATGACTATTGTTGTGTAAAATATATCTGTACTCACTATTGCAAAAACCACCACAAACACTCAGACTAAACTTTGTTTGTGTTTGTTTGTTTGTTTGTTTGTTTGTAACTGGACATAATATGGATGTATGTAGAGACTTTAGCAGAAAATGAATTAAAGGGATTATCTGTAGTAACAATCGGTTTACTTCATTTTTTAGATGATTGGGAGTACATGCATATAGTTAACATTAAAATGAAACCATTTAAATGAACATTGATCCAAACTGTGTTAACATGGAAGTGATTAGAACATGTGTTTGTTTCTATTTTTACACTAACTCTAATCAAGTTTAAACAACATCACACTTCAGTGGTAGGAAGTAGACGGTCCCTAAAGACAAACCCAAATGTCCTCAGATAGTGTGTCCACAGTTACTGGTCTACACACATGGACCTGTGGTTCAGAAGACGTCTGAGGACGTCCATTGTCCAGTGGACAATTAGACGCTCTAAGTTTACGACTGTTACACTGAAGTGTGAACGCTCAAACTGTTGCTGTTGAGCATAAATGGATCATAAGGAACATGTGTCCCAGTATTCTGGAAGAGTGAGGAGGAGCAGGAGGAGCAGGAGGAGCAGGAGGAGCAGAAGGAGCAAGAGGAGCAGGAGGAGCAGGAGGAACAGGAGGAACAGAGCAGGAGGAGCAGAAGGAGCAAGAGGAGCAGGAGGAGCAGAAGGAGCAAGAGGAGCAGGAGGAGCAGAAGGAGCAAGAGGAGCAGGAGGAGCAGGAGGAACAGGAGGAACAGAGCAGGAGGAGCAGAAGGAGCAAGAGGAGCAGGAGGAGCAGAAGGAGCAAGAGGAGCAGGAAGAGCAGGAGGAACAGGAGGAACAGAGCAGGAGGAGCAGAAGGAGCAAGAGGAGCAGGAGGAGCAGGATGAACAGAAGGAGCAAGAGGAGCAGGAGGAGCAGGAGGAACAGAAGGAGCAAGAGGAGCAGGAGGAACAGAGCAGAAGGAGCAAGAGGAGCAAGAGGAGCAGGAGGAGCAGGAAGAGCAAGAGGAGCAGGAGGAACAGAGCAGAAGGAGCAGGAGGAACAGAGCAGGAGGAGCAGAAGAAGCAAGAGGAGCAAGAGGAGCAGGAGGAGCAGGAAGAGCAAGAGGAGCAGGAGGAGCAGGAAGAGCAAGAGGAGCAGGAGGAACAGAGCAGAAGGAGCAGGAGGAACAGAGCAGGAGGAGCAGAAGAAGCAAGAGGAGCAGGAGGAGCAGAGCAGGAGGACAGGGGAGGGGGCCCTTTACTTAAAGAATGTCCTTTTCCATTGTCTCAGGTGTTAAGTTAATGGACACACATACTAACTACTGCTGCTCTGGCTCCACTTTTCATTTTAGTCTTTAGTCACTTTTAGTCTTTTCACAAATCATTTTTATTAGTCGTATTTTAGTCGACTAAAAGTCTCAACATTTTATTCTACTTTTACTCAGACATTAACACGAGGTATTTTAGTCCAAACATGTCAGTCTGTTTATTTATTTCAGGAATATTCTTGGCTATTAATTCCAGTTGAGTTTTGTTCTATAGCTAACATATTGATTATCGCTAACATATTGATTACAACTAATATATTGATTATATGTTTGATTGAATTGACTTGAATAAAAAAATAAATAAATCACATTACTAAACCACTTCTGGAACAAATTATTCCAATTCCTAAATTGAGGTACCACTGTTTGTGTTAAAAAGTCAAAATGATGACATGGAAAGACAAGATTTCAATCGGCTCATTTATTTTTCGTACTCAACAAACGAAACAAAAGAAGCTGAAGAAGCAGTAGCGAAGTAGAGTGACGACAAGCCCTGTGTTTAGCTCCTTTACTGGGACAAAGCTCTGGGCTACGAGGGCCAAAAGCACTGTGTCATGAACAGTAAAAACAACTGGTGCTGGACTAGAAAGTGGGTCATGTGGTCTCTACGGTCTAAAAAAACAACCAGCCTCACTTTCCATCCACCACCGTCCTCTACTTTTGTCAGTGAGTCAGCAAGTGGTGGAGCTGTGGTTCTGTGTGTTCCATGTTCCACACCCACTCAGACAGGGAGGAGGTCGTCAGCAAAAGCCTGATCAGTGAACACGGAAGCAGCCGGAATGCCCACGCTCCGACAAAAAAAAAAAAAAACACCATGGAAACCAAGCCCTGATTTAAAATGACATTTAAAAGGTGTTTGGTCCCAGTAGTATCACTGACTGTCCTTTAACATCCTGCTCTGAGTAACTCAGTAAAAGTACTTCATTACTGTACTTGAGGAGAGTTTTTAGGTATCTGTATATTACTGAAGCATTTACTTTTCTGGAAACTTTTTACTTTTAATCACTACATTTTTACATAAATATATGTACTTTATACTCTTTACTTTTATATAAATATATGTACTTTATACTCTTTACTTTTATATAAATATATGTACTTTATACTCTTTACTTTTATATAAATATATGTACTTTATACTCTTTACTTTTATATAAATATATGTACTTTATACTCTTTACTTTTATATAAATATATGTACTTTATACTCTTTACTTTTATATAAATATATGTACTTTATACTCTTTACTTTTATATAAATATATGTACTTTATACTCTTTACATTTATATAAATATATGTACTTTATACTCTTTACTTTTATATAAATATATGTACTTTATACTCTTTACTTTTATATAAATATATGTACTTTATACTCTTTACTTTTATATAAATATATGTACTTTATACTCTTTACATTTATATAAATATTTGTACTTTATACCAATGGTTCTCAAATGGGGGTATGTGAAGCTTTTCAAAATCGTCTTAAAAATTTTTTTTCCGCACTACAGGGCGCATTAAGTAAAATCAAAATCATGAAATAAAAAGTCAAATTTATGAGAAAAAAGTCAAAATTATTAGATAAACACTTTAAATTATGAGAAAAAAATAAAAAATTATGAGATTAGACATTCTCTGAATACTTCATATGTTTGACATCAGTGTAGGACAGAGGACAGAAGGACATTAGGACAGAAGGACATTAGGACACTAGGACATTAGGACATAAGGACAAAGGACACTAGGACATTAGGACATTAGGACATTAGGATACTAGGACATTAGGACACTAGGACATTAGGACATTAGGACATAAGGACATTAGGATACTAGGACATTAGGACATAAGGACATAAGGACAAAGGACACTAGGACATTAGGACATTAGGACATAAGGACATTAGGATACTAGGACATTAGGACACTAGGACATTAGGACACTAGGACATTAGGACATAAGGACATTAGGATACTAGGACATTAGGACACTAGGACATTAGGACATAAGGACATTAGGATACTAGGACATTAGGACATAAGGACATTAGGATACTAGGACATTAGGACATAAGGACATTAGGATACTAGGACATTAGGATACTAGGACATTAGGACATAAGGACATTAGGATACTAGGACATTAGGACATAAGGACATTAGGACACAAGGACATTAGGACATAAGGACATTAGGACATAAGGACAGGGCTCTCAGATAGAGCAGTACAGACTCTGCTATAGATCAATGAGGAAATGAGAAACTCCTCAGAATGTAAATGTAGGGTTCTACTGAACATTTGACTCCTTTAATAAATGCATGTTGCAGACCTTCATATGTGTGGGATGTTCAGCAGTCATTTCCTCCTTAGCTTTAAATCACTAGGAAACATGTGAAAGTTTAATAAAGCATTTCATTTGAACCATGACTGACACAGCGGCACACAACAGTGTTACTTTATAAAATGAAAGAGTTCATTTTTAAGACTCATGTTTCCTGTCAGTCGCTATGGTTACACAAAACTGGAAACCAGGAAGCCGCTCTGTCAAGTTACGCATGTGACGTCATGACGTTATGTGCAAAGAGCCAATGACATTATTAAAAAAAAACTATTAATTATAAAAGACAATCAGTGGTGCAAACACATATAGACAGTTGTAAACAGACCAGTTAGTACAAATAAAAGACTTATTATTAACAACACAATGAATAAAAACACAATCTGTATGATCCTTCTGAAAAATAGATGATGACCAATGAAGTTATAAAACAATCTAACATCCATCCAGTACTCTTTATCTACTTTTATTTTTACTTTACATTCTTTATTATAATACATACTGATAATGGATCTACCCACAAACATTCCTTTTATGTATTTAGATGTAGTCATGGTGATTTTCCCTCCACTTTTTATCATAATGATGTACATTGTACTGTGCTATAAGACACTAAAATGATGTTTCACAAAAACCAAGAACTTCCAAAATTAAAAGAGAACAAAAACTTTTACTCAAAATAAAAAGGGAAGGAACTTGGTGTTCTTTAAACACACTTGTACAAAGACAAAGATTCAAATAAAAATGCATCTAAACCACTGACTGGTCTGGACGTCTTTTAAAACTCCTATTATTCCACAGCAGTGATTGTCAAACCTTGTTTTTAGTCCAGTACCCCCAACATGGACAAAACATTTTTGGAAGAAAAAAGTGGAAAACAGTGCTGTGAAATCACGGTCTGATTTATTAAATCCAAACTTAGATTAGTTTTTATCGGTTAATTTTGACTTTTTATTTCATGATTTTTACACCTACAACCTATACTTTACCTTTTACCAAATACAACCTGGAAATTGTTAAGAAAAGAAAGAGCAATGTTGACAATATTCTGCTTTAGTTCAGTGGATGTCAAATGATGGTATGCATACCCCTGGGGGTACATGGAGGTACTGCAGGGGATACGTGAAGCTTTTCAAAATTCTTTAAAATAATAAGTACCATATTTTCCACACTATAAGGCACATTAAGTGAAGTCAAAATCATGAAATAAAAAGTCTAAATTATGAGATAACAACTGATATAACTTTAGATTTAATTTAATTTTACACTGTTCCTCTTTTTTCTTCCAAAAATGTTTGTCCATGTCAGGGGGTACTGGACTAAAAATATGTTTCTAAAGGGGGAACATCAGTGAAAAAAGTTAGACAACCACTGCTTTAGTTTATCATTCACACATGTGCATCACAACTTACTGATCACAGTTGATCGACAAATATACACATTATCAATATTGGTAAAATTCCACATACATTTCAGGTTATTCACATTTTTTGTAAAAAGCCTAGTCTTTTTTTTGTTTTAGTTTGGTTTCCATTATTTTTTAGGTTATTGTGGCAGTATTTTACTAGTCTGATCCATTTCAGACTTGACAGATTTTAACTTCCTTGACTGTTAATATCCTCTGTGTAATATTTGCATTTCACACATTCATCCCATGGGCCAGATTGGACCTTTTGGTGGGCCGCTTTTGGTCCCCGGACCATATTTTTGACACCTTAGAATCTCAAGCCAAGTAGGAGCACAATACTATATAATACAATAAAAAAACCAGGCTTCTGTTGTAAACCTCATGAAACAAAGGAGAAGACGAACTACTGTAACGATGTCACATGCTTTACATAGAAGATTAGGAGGTGCTACTGTACCACCCACAATATTTAGACATAGGGCTCGTTTACACCAGGACGATTACGGCTAAATACGACAGCATATTTTATCACAAGTGTCCTTCATTTACATAAAGCCGACGCCATCAGGGTGTGAATACGCACAAATGTGGGACGTATTGAACACACGCACATGTTGACGTTGCGTCTTTACGTCATATATGTTCACGTCACATACACTTCCATGTTCCATTCATACACCGAGCAGGAAAAACAACAAACATGTGGGACAACCTGTCCCACAGAGTCAAAAGTTACAATTATGAGATAACTTGGATCCCACAAATTTTCCAGCTGCATTAGCATTAGCATTAGCACTAGTAGCTCTAGTAAATGTACAGTAGTGCTTTCAGTTATTGTACAGACATTACACACATACTATAGATGAAGACAGATGTGTGGACAATTACATATGTCAAAAACAGAAAAGGACATGTGGGCGGGTCTATCACAGGACATGTGGGTGGGTCTATCACAGGACTATCCAATCATATTTCTTCTACTGTTGCATCTTCGTATAAACAAGGAATTCCTCCTGAATACACTCGTCTAAACACAGATGAAACACTTACGTCTTCTATTTGGACAGTGAATCCTCTACGATAGAACATTAGATTTACTGATGCTAGGAGGAGCTAGTGTGGCTAGGCTACTACGATACAACATTAGATTTACTGATGCTAGGAGGAGCTAGTGTGGCTAGGCTACTACGATAGAACATTAGATTTACTGATGCTAGGAGGAGCTAGTGTGGCTAGGCTACTACGATAGAACATTAGATTTACTGATGCTAGGAGGAGCTAGTGTGGCTAGGCTACTACGATAGAACATTAGATTTACTGATGCTAGGAGGAGCTAGTGTGGCTAGGTTACTACGATAGAACATTATATTTACTGATGCTAGGAGGAGCTAGTGTGGCTAGGCTACTACGATACAACATTAGATTTACTGATGCTAGGAGGAGCTAGTGTGGCTAGGCTACTACGATAGAACATTAGATTTACTGATGCTAGGAGGAGCTAGTGTGGCTAGGTTACTACGATAGAACATTATATTTACTGATGCTAGGAGGAGCTAGCGTGGCTAGGCTACTACGATAGAACATTAGATTTACTGATGCTAGGAGGAGCTAGTGTGGCTAGGCTACTACGATAGAACATTAGATTTACTGATGCTAGGAGGAGCTAGTGTGGCTAGGCTACTACGATAGAACATTAGATTTACTGATGCTAGGAGGAGCTAGTGTGGCTAGGCTACTACGATAGAACATTAGATTTACTGATGCTAGGAAGAGCTAGTGTGGCTAGGCTACTACGATAGAACATTAGATTTACTGATGCTAGGAGGAGCTAGTGTGGCTAGGCTACTACGATAGAACATTAGATTTACTGATGCTAGGAGGAGCTAGTGTGGCTAGGCTACTACGATAGAACATTAGATTTACTGATGCTAGGAGGAGCTAGTGTGGCTAGGCTACTACGATAGAACATTAGATTTACTGATGCTAGGAGGAGCTAGTGTGGCTAGGCTACTACGATAGAACATTAGATTTACTGATGCTAGGAGGAGCTAGTGTGGCTAGGCTACTACGAAATGTGTGTGTAAGTGTATGTGTGTGTAAGTGTGTGTGTGTTTAAGTGTGTGTTTAAGTGTGTGTGTGTAAGTGTATATTTGTGTGTGTGTGTATGTGTGTGTGTGTGTTTGTTCAAGTAAAATAGTTTTTTTTTCCCTTTCATTTACTTTCCCAGCTATATTTATTTCTGAATTAAATGTCAACTGTATAAGTGTGTATGCAGCCATATAACATCCATCATTGAAGACATGCCAGTTTTAATGACCTTTAGGTGTTTGGATGTGTTTTCATTAGGGCTGTCAACATTAACACATTAAAGGAGGTCAGAGGTCGACAGTTATGGGTTTTTCTAAAGTTGATGCTGATATTTACAGGTCAGAGTCAGCTGATATTAGCAGCCCATTTTTAGTTTTTAAATTGTAATAATATAATATAATCTAGGCTTTTTTATCTCATAATTTAGACTTAATGCAGTTTATAGTCCAGTGACCTTGTACATTACAAACCATTCATTGATCGTGTGGAAAATACGGCCCTCCTGAGTATTTATTCATATGGTAATATATATCCAGGGTTTAAAAAAGAAAATGTCACTTTTTTCTACTATCGTGCAGCTCTAGTTTAATGCAATGTTCCAAAAATATTCTGTCTGCACATAAACGATGTCAGTCTGGGACCAAACAACTAAGAAGGAATGAGGTTTGAGTTTTTTCTTTCATCTTCCATGTGACAGATATTTCATTGAACCAAACATATGTCCAATAGCAGAGGGATGAGACACACACATAAAATGTTTTGTGTTTGTTTCACTTGGCAAACGTTTGTGATTATGATGAGTCATTAATGTCAACAACGTCACTCATCTGTCCTGAAGGCCATGTGAGGACACATCCTGAATTAAACTAGAATTACACTGGTGTTACAATGACATACTGAAATATTTAGGTCAACTAGAAGAAATGTGATATTTTGGGACGGAACCATATATATATATATATATATATATATATATATATATGATGTTCCTGTGTCCCCACCTGGGCGGTGTCTCCTTCACACTCGGGTCCTCTACCAGAGGTCTGGGAGCCTGAGGGTTCTGCGCAGGATCTTAGCTGTTCCTAACAATGTTCTCTTTTGGACACAGATCTCTGATGTTGTTCCTGGTATCTGCTGGAGACATTGTCCCAGCTTGGGGGTCACTGCCCCTAGTGCCCCCATCACTACTGGTACCACTGTTGCCTTCACACTCCACATTTTCTCTAACTCCTCTTTCAGCCCTTGGTATTTCTCTTCTCTTCTCATGTTCTTTCTTTCTCATGTTGCTATCACTGGGGACTGCTACATCTATCACCACCACTGTCTTCTCATGTTTATCCACCACCACTATGTCAGGCTGATTGGCCATCACCATCTTGTCAGTCTGGATCTGGAAGTCCCACGGGATCTTGGCCTGTTTGTTCTCTGTCACCTTTGGGGGGTTCTCCCATCTTGACCCTTGACCTCCAGTCCATACTCTTTACAGATGTTCCTGTACAGTATGTCCTCTACCTGGTTATGCCTCTCCATGTATGCCTTACCTGCCAGCATCTTACACCTGCTGTGATGTGCTGGACTGTTTCAGGGGCTTCTCTACACAGCCTACACCTGGGGTCCTGTCTGATGTGGTAGACCCCGGCCTCTATTGCTCTGGTGTTCAGGGCTTGTTCTTGTGCAGCCATGAGTAGTGTCTCTGTGCTGTCCTTTAGTCCAGCCTTTTCCAGCCACTGGTATGTCTTTTCCATATCAGCCACTTCCTCAATTTGCCGATGGTACACGCCATGCAAGGGTCTGTCCTTCCATGATAGCCCCTCTGGTTCCTCGACCTTACTGGGCTTTTGTTGCCTGAGGCATTCACTTAGCAGTTGGTCATTGGGGGCCATTTTCTTGATGTATTCCTGGAGGTTCGCCGTTTCCTCCTGGACAGTAGTTCTGACACTTACTAGTCCTCGGCCCCCTTCCTTTCGCTTAGTGTACAGCCTCAGGACACTGGACTTGGGGTGGAACCCTCCATGCATGGTAAGGAGTTTCCTTGTCTTGATATCAGTGGCTTGTATCTCTTCCAGTGTCCAGGATATTATCCTAGCTGGGTATCTGATTACTGGCAGGGCATAGGTGTTAATGGCCTGGATCTTATTTTTGCCGTTCAGCTGACTTTTCAGGACCTGTCTTACCCTCTGTAGGTATTTGGCTGTGGTTGACTTCCCAGCTGCCTCCTCATGATTACCATTTGTCTGTGGGATCCCTAGGTATTTGTAACTCTCCTGCACATCTGTGATATTCCCATCAGTTGTGATCACCTTTCCTCTTCTAGCTAATATTGTGCACCTCTACCTGTAATTACTACATGTTCATCTTCAAATTAATCTTACACTGACTCAGGTGTTTGTATTTGTATACTTAAGCTCCATTAATAGGGTCATTGTCCGCCTGTTAATGAGGTATTTGACACCTGACACACTTGTTTTTTCCTAGTGTCAGTCGTTAAGTGTTCCCTCCAACAGCAGCATTGACTTCAATAACACCTGCTACTGTCATTTATTTAATATCTCCTCTTTATATCAGTTCCTCAAGTGGAGTTTTTGTGTAACAAGGAAGGGCCGATAACACAACAAAGCATGAAAAAACCCAGCTTGAACCATAAAGTACTGTTACACTCTGTGCTTTAGTTTAATGTGCACTGCTTGATTTTTATTCTCACCCAACATTGGTTGGGTGAGATTATTGTAATCACTGTGTGTGTGTCAAACATAGATATATCACCCTATAAATTAATCAATACTGGATATATTATCATAATATTACACGCACTGACACAAATACACATATAACCAAATTATCAATATTGCAATGTGATTTTGACCTTTTTGCTAAATGCGACCTTGACCTTTGACCATATTGATAATTTCATTATATGTATATATGTGTCAGTGTGTGTAATATTATGATAATATATCCAGTATTGATTACGTTATAGCGAAATATGTCTATGTTTGACACAAACAAACAGTGTTACACAAGTTAATTTGGACACATGTCACCTTTGACCTCCGGAGATCTGAAAAACTATTGGTCGTAGGTGATAACACTAATTATGAGAATTGTATAAATATTCATTCTGCATCGTTTGGTACCAATCTGAAAGTTCTGTGACCCTCTGTTCTGGAGTTCGAACACAAAATGTGATTTTGACCTTTTAATTAATTGTGACCTTGACATTTGACCTTTACTCAAATGGATCATTGCATCTCATGTGCATTAGCTATATGTATATGAACATGTAATTTCATGGTGATATCGACAGTATTCATTGAGCTGGTCCCCGCTAAAGTGAACGAGCCATGTTCATATACTCTGACTGTTCATGACATTTAACACTCTCATTAATGTCTGCACACCCAACGTTGCTGCTGTTTTCATTATTTAGCTCATTTACTTAAACTATCTATTTGATCTTATTTTATCACTGTTGTTATAGGTGCTGCTCTTTTTTAGTTTATGTATTCTATCTCTTTTAGGACACTGTATTGGTTTCGTTTCCTTCTTAATCTATGCGGTTATAATTGCACACTGTTTTTAAACTAGGGGTACAATATTTTATTTTTTTTCTGTACTTGCAACAAGAAATAACAAAAAAAAGAACCTTGAACCTTGAGTTATAGAATGATATGTCTCTGTGGACACACACACAAACAGTGACGTAGGGTTAGAATAATAAAGCGAAGCATCATTCAGTTGTTCTGCTCCTCAACTGTGGAACAAACTACCTGAGGTCTGACAAAAACTGTCAGTATTTTTGTTCACTGGAGCTTTTACTGACATGATTAATAGTCTTTTAAATATTTTTGTGTCTCTTATTTTAATGTATTTTAATAATGTTTTTCATTTTAACTTTCTTAAATCTTTTAGGTAAAGCACCTTGAATTGTCTTGTACATGAAAAGTGTTCTACAAATACATTTAACTTGTGATTATACCAAATGATAATACATTTTTTATCTCTATCAGTACAGTATTTGGTGTTTGTTTCAAACTTTTGCAGTGATGGTGACTAGTGTTGTCACGATACTAAAATTTCCAACTCGATACCGATACTAAGGATAATACTCGATACTCGATACTATTTCGATACTGGAGATGTGAGGGATTCCTTTTAAAATGTCCTCCATGGACTGTTAAAAAAAGGTAGTGAGTGCGGGTGCAGAATAAATGCATGTCTATCTCTTGGTAAGTTAAGGTAGGTCTATCTTTTTGCTCAAGCCCTTCTGCAGTGCTAACTGCAAGACTCTTTATGGTCGAGCATTATGTGCGCGGGCGGCAGCGTATTGCATCATGTGACCACCGCGGACCCCTTGCGGGACTAGCAGCGCACACGTCAAAAATGATAGGCTGACATGCTCACGGTGGCCTCCGTGGTGGTAACGTGATACTATGCGCTACCGCCTGGCTGCCGCCCGCGCGCATAAACGTTCGACTATATCGAGGCCTTTAAAAGCAAAGTTACATCGGATGGTCCAATCACAGACCTATAGAAATAGTGTATAGGTCTGTGGTCGCACTGGCGTCATCCCGTGTGCTGTCAGAGGCAGCTGGAGAAAAAAAGAGACTTTAACTTACACGCCGGTATTACGGCTGTGCCAGAGCTGACCGCGTTGATGCCTGTTTACAATTCTTAACGTTACCCGCTACAAAAAAGCGGCGACGCGCCATAAAAACAAAAATCGATTTTCCAGCAACTTAGTATCTAATTAGATACCAAGGGTCAATATCGATTTAGTATCTAAAATCGATTTTTTTGACAACCCTAATGGTGACAATATAATGCTTAAAAATAACTGTTAAATTGTCCGTTGCTACCGGTAACTGGCCCAGAAAGAACACATGTTAAGGCTGAATCATGATCTAATGTGACCAGAACCTTTGAAGGAAGCAGAGGACAAGGTTTGTGTATGTTCACAAATGTCAGAGTATTAGAGTTTTTACACTGATGAAAGCTGGGAGGTTGACCTTTAACCTTTAGTTTACCCAGTGTGCATAGTTTACATCCTGCACTTGTTGTGGATTTTCGTCGTGGATCAAGGATGTCCTTTATTATGCATCATGTGGTTAAAAAAAGATTATAGTCCACTTCCTGTTCATGAAGAAGGCAGCAGAAACATTTCACTTCACATTTTACAACTCAAGCCTTGAACTTTACAACTAATGAACAGTCAGAGGTAGAGGTAGCTAACAGCAGAGTAACACTGATGCTGAACGTCCAAAAAAAAGCAGGAAATGTTCCTCTAATGTCAGCAGCATCTGAGCTTTAATTAAACCATTGGTAGAGAAACAAATATAAACAACCATAGAAGAAGAACAACAACAGATGTAGATTTCCTTTTATCACAGATGAGTGAAGAATGTGAGAAAACGTCAACAATCTTTAAATTCTTTTTACAGAAGCGACAACAGTCGTTCAGCTCCATAATCCACCATTTTGTTTAGTCATTCCTAACTTTCTCCAGACTCCTCTGTGAACTTTCAGACGCTCTAACTACGTCATCCTAAAGATTACACTGATTGGTTGTAGTACCGTCCTATTACATACATGTCTCAGTTCATTATTTACACTTGTCAATTATAACGTACAGATTATTTATGAGTGGACAGTGTGAAACTTACACAGACATTTTAAAATGTTCAGATATGTTCAGGTTATTGGCGTTTTTGTGAAATGATAGTCTGTTTTATTGTAAAACACCGTAAAATGTGGAGTTGTGAATATTTCTCAGTTATTATGACAGTATTTTACTCGCTTCATCCACTTTAGATTGAATTGACCTGAACTGATTTCAACTTTAACTATTAATTATCTTCAGTGTAATTTTTGCATTTGCATTGGGCCACATTTGGCCCCCGGGCCTTATGTTTGACACCTGTGGTGTAAAATAAAGTACAAAAAAAGAAAAGCTTTTTACAAAAAAGCGAATAACCTGAAATATTTGTGGAATTTTGCCAATATTGATAATGTTGTGTGTATTTATGGATCTACTATGATCAGTAAGTTGTGATGCACATGTATAAATAATTACATTACATTTAATTTTCTTGAGAATTTACAGGTTGTTCATAATTTTTCAGTTTGTACAGTTTGTAGATCCATTTTTAGAACATATTTATTGGACAATTGAGCTTTTTTTTCCACTCAAACACAGAAACCTTTGGCGTTAACTTTATTTTATACATTTATATCCTATTATTTATATAATTTGACAGGTGCGGCCCACTTTATACCATATTAGGTTGAATGTGGCCCCTGAACTAACAGGAGTTTGACACCCCTGCTGTATGTGTTCCAGGAAAACACTAATGTGGTGAATCCCAGGAGGAAAACACCACACAGGTTCCTACATGACTCAGCTTTCCAAATAAGGAAACATGATTATCATACACTAAAGGTCAGGGTGAACCCGACCCACTGATTAGCAGTTGCCAAATCATCAAGTCAACCCTGTTAGATATACTTTACCACTTCAGTCTCCAACTGTTGAGTAAGTTGATGACTTTTCCACT
Source organism: Siphamia tubifer (assembly GCA_020466265.1). Lineage (NCBI taxonomy): Eukaryota > Metazoa > Chordata > Actinopteri > Kurtiformes > Apogonidae > Siphamia > Siphamia tubifer. The sequence goes on from CM035788.1 coordinate 1,412,872, forward strand.
TTGCTTGTTTTCCATGTGACTATCAGATACACTTCAAATGATAACCCTCTGACTCTACCTTCCTTCTGTCATATTTATGCACCCGTCATGCTTTTGTACAAACAAACTCTACATCGGGGGTGTCAAACATGTGGCATGGGGGCCAAATGTGGCCCGTCAAAGGTTCCAATGCGGCCCATGAGGTGAATTTGCCTAATCTTTAGGATGACGTAGTTAGAGCGCCTGAAAGTTGACGGAAGAGTCCGGAGAAAGTTAGGAATGACTAAACAAAATGGTGGATTATGGAGCTGAACGACTGTTGTCGCTTCTGTAAAAAGAATTTAAAGATTGTTGACGTTTTCTCACATTCTTCACTCATCTGTGATAAAAGGAAATCTACACCTGTTGTTGTTCTTCTTCTATGGTTGTTTACGCTTGTTTCTCTACCAATCGTCACAGTGTCACTTTGTTAGGCCCGCCCTCTGACTCTATACTTCACTGTGATTGGTCGACCAGTTTCACGGAAATCTAGACAAAAGTTACATTAAGTGAAACTAGGCTACTACGATAGAACATTAGATTTACTGATGCTAGGAGGAGCTAGTGTGGCTAGGCTACTACGATAGAACATTAGATTTACTGATGCTAGGAGGAGCTAGTGTGGCTAGGCTACTACGATAGAACATTATATTTACTGATGCTAGGAGGAGCTAGTGTGGCTAGGCTACTACGATAGAACATTATATTTACTGATGCTAGGAGGAGCTAGTGTGGCTAGGCTACTACGATAGAACATTATATTTACTGATGCTAGGAGGAGCTAGTGTGGCTAGGCTACTACGATAGAACATTATATTTACTGATGCTAGGAGGAGCTAGTGTGGCTAGGCTACTACGATAGAACATTAGATTTACTGATGCTAGGAGGAGCTAGTGTGGCTAGGCTACTACGATAGAACATTATATTTACTGATGCTAGGAGGAGCTAGTGTGGCTAGGCTACTACGATAGAACATTAGATTTACTGATGCTAGGAGGAGCTAGTGTGGCTAGGCTACTACGATAGAACATTAGATTTACTGATGCTAGGAAGAGCTAGTGTGGCTAGGCTACTACGATAGAACATTAGATTTACTGATGCTAGGAGGAGCTAATGTGGCTAGGCTACTACGATAGAACATTAGATTTACTGATGCTAGGAGGAGCTAGTGTGGCTAGGCTACTACGATAGAACATTAGGTTTACTGATGCTAGGAGGAGCTAGTGTGGCTAGGCTACTACGATAGAACATTAGATTTACTGATGCTGGGAGGAGCTAGTGTGGCTAGGCTACTACGATAAAACATTAGGGCATTAAGAGACAAGTTGCATCTTTCTCTCTCTCTCTCTCTCTCTCTCTCTCTCTGCTGACAATATGATGACATCATCACAACCCATCGTCTCGACTTGGACTTTATTGACGGCTAATTCGACTTGAAAAAAACTGAAGTTGTTAGTGCCCTAGTAGCATATTAGATTTACTGATGCTAGGACATTAATGTCACAGTTTACTTCCCAAAGTCTGGTTCGTATATATTACTGCTGAATAAATCTGAAATGACTCACATATGACGTGCAATTTTGGGGGGAAATATGGCTCCTGATATGAACTGTATGCATCATCATCCAGCTTTTTCTCATGGTCTGGTGTTAAAAAAGAAAAAAAAATCAGAAAAAAATCAGGAATATCAAAGAACCGCAATTTAAATCGAATCGGCACCCAAAAAGTCATAAAAGAAGTGGATTGGCATTAAAGCATACAGTTCCAGCCCTACTGTATATTATAATGTCTAGAGTAATTAGTGACTTCCTGTCAGTGTGGCGGTCATTTCTTTAAAGTGCATTGCTGTTATCAGGCCCAGAGGAAAGGTCACTCCTGCACAACAACAAACACCTGTGGGGGTTAAGGTTAGGGTTACCTTAAAGACAAACACGTCAGTGCTGAAAAAAGATGATCTGAGTCACTACCTGCCTACCTAACAATTGTAATAAAATACTCTGTTAAGTTCAGTGGATTTACTGTCATCGAACATGTCACAAAACCCATAAACTTCTGAAAATTCAGCCAATCAGATATCAACATCATATATATTGGATTTTATGGAATATTGGAGTGTAAAATGATTTGATTTGAATGCTTTATTTCGAACATGTGCAGAATGTAACAATAATCAATGCAACAATAATCAATACAATAATAATAATAATAATAATAATAATAATAATAATAATAACAATGACATGTCCGAAAAGGAGTAGGATGAAGCATAAGTTTATTTAATTCTACCCCTTCTAAACTTCCCCAATAACCTGAATTCATCTTATAGCAATATAGTGCATAGTACAAAAATTATGATAATAATAAAAATAATAACAATAATAATAAATAATTGAAGTGCTAAACATATACATATATACAAAAAAACAAAACAGTACAAAAAAAAACCCAACAACAAATGAGCAGATAGGAAAGTAGGTAACAAATAGATTTTTTTCCCCTAATTTGTCTGCATTTTGTTCTCATAAAACTAACTAAAAGATTCATAAACAGATGAATAAGATCATCATATCCTTTTAAAAAAACATACACTACTGAGGATGAATCAATAGATTTAAAAGAGAAATTTAGATTTTTCAGAAGAACTCCCAGTATATGACATTAATTGTTGGACTTTTAAACTGTTTCTGTGCGTGCACTTGGTTACCAGGCCAATGATAAATGCTGGACTATTTCAGTAAAATCCTAAATCAGTAACAACATTAACCCATTCATGCACAGTGTTCACTGTAGTGGACAGCTATTCTCCAACTGTTCTCTTAGTATATTCATGATTTTGTTGTTTTATTATTTGACCAAATCAAATTTGGTCAAATATGTCGATGGGTAGAATTTGTTTGTTTGTGATTGTTCTCACTCTAACGTCACCAATTCTTGACGGATCATTCTAAAACTTGGCATGTACAAGGAAACGGATACCGGGATGAAACCGACCGAACTTCAGCTGAATTGACTCACTACTTGAGGTCTGATGCCATATTGAAGTTTTGATTTGGTCAAGTATTGTGCTATGTAAGACGTTTCATTTGAATATCAGCCAACACTATGGACACTTATGCACCATCCCATACACTGCAATTCATACAATGACAATAATCTTCCTTTTCCAAATAAACCTGATCTGCAGTACAATGTTTGAGTGTACAATTTGTTGTAATTAAACTGTAATTAACCATTTTCTTTAAAAAAAATTTCATATGATCTCAATAAAATGAGGAATAACTAGTATTAGAGTACATTAAAAATGTGAGGAAATCAGATTAGCAGCATCAAACATGTCACAGTTTTTATATGACTTTATGTTATTGCATTTTAAATACATATTTATTTACTTCAAAAATTAAAGGCATGGTGTTCAGTTGAATACTTCAGCAGATATTTTTATAATTCCGTGAAAAAATAAGTTAATGTTTTTTTAATCAATCATATTGGTCTAGTCTTGACTAAGGTTATCATAATTCATGCATCAGTTATATTTTTTACAATTACATAAAAAAGGGTTCATTTAACAAAACATCAATCATATTGGTCTAATCTTGACTAAGGTTCTTATACTTCATGCATTGAAGTTTAAAATCTTCTAAATCTGACGTTAAGTGGGTTGGTTAATACATAAATTAATATATAACTGTTTGTAACTCCATAAAAATAGGTAAAAAAAAATCATATTGGTTTAATCTTGAACTAGAAAAGCACTCTGAGAGCGCAGACCCCCCACCCCCACCCCGATCACCACCAAAATGAAATCAGTTCTTCCTGTTCACATTTCCAACATATCCTGAAAATGTCATCAAAATCTGTCCATAGGTTTTCGAGTTATCTTGAACACAGACAGACAGATAAACGCCCTAAACAGATAAACCCTAACCCAAAAACATAACCTCCTTAGCGGAGGTAATAAGGTTATCATAATTCATGCATCAAAAGGTTAAAATTCTCCAAATCTGAAGTTAAATGGGTTACATCCAACCAATATGATATCAACGTTATATAGTGGATGTGGCATGAAAATAACAAACGCTTCACAATGAAAAATACCTTATCCAATAATAATAATAATAATAATAATAATAATAATAATAATAATAATAATAATAATAATAATAAGAATAAGAATAAGAATAAGAATAATAATAATAATAATAATAAACCATTGAGGATGAATCAATGGATTTAACTGACAAATACAACCACCATTCATACAGTTCATAGAACCTCCCAGTATATGACATTAATTGTTGGGTTTGTCAGTTCCAGTCCAGTCATACATGTTAAACCTAATATCATCTTCTGGCAACAACCACTGCGGACACTGCAGAAACATTTCCACTGCCTATGCCAACACTGTCACCATATTTCATAACCAAACCATCAAGCTACACTTTACAAACAGGTCTCCCTTCACGTTGACAGCACACGGTGTTGAAGGAAACCAACACGATGGGGGTTTGGAAGTTTTCGCAACAGGACGTATGCTGTCGAAGAAAAAAACCGTGTGAAACAAGACGAGCCACCGAGGCCTGTTTACATAGCTAGCATGCTAACACTGGCTAGCATTGTTCACGTTAGTCGTTCGCACTTAGGTCACGTTTAGTTAACATGTAATAAAAGTCACGCACGGGCACTTACCAGACCACTAGCATAGTTCACGTCCCTGTAGACACGACTATGACTTAAAGCTGTCCCGGCAGAATGGGGAGTGCTTTATTCAGCTTTTATCCATAATAACATCCAGTCCCTTTTTGACTAATATTAGCATACAGCTGCTAGCTAAGGAACGCTAACTGTCAAGACTTGGCCAGTGAGCTAACGTCCCTCCTCCTGCTCTACAAAACCACACTGACATGACCACAGAGATGGGAAAACATCGACGATATCCATCAAGGATTAAAACCTTACGAACACACGGAGGTTCAATATCGATAACCCAAAGCCTTGTTTTCATATTATACTTACAACAGGTCCAATGAGATTAGCCGATCCATTGAAAGCCGCTGGGTAATATGTAATAGCAACCCACAGAAGTGTGACATAAACGATTTTCAATCGGTGACCCAGTTTCTCTTCACCGTCATGCCTGTCGGACCACTAACCTAGTTTTTCAACCAATAGCGTCAGAGCTCGTGCCGTAGGTGCCCTCAAAGCCAATCACAGCCCAGTTTAGGACGGGAAAATATGATGGACGTGACGGGTGACCAATGACAGCCGGTGTAGAACGGAATGCAGTGTCCACACTGTGTGTATGTATAACTACACACTTACGGTGATCAGAAAGTAGACGGAGCCCAGAACTGGATCTGTGCCTAATTATAGGAAACAGTACATTATACTTCAAGTGGAAAAAACATACTTTTTACCCTTTGACCCAGTGAAATACTGTATGTAGCTGTATATTATGTAAGAGTTTACTATAGAATAGAATAGAATAGAATAGAATAGAATAGAATAGAATAGA
>CM035788.1:1425902-1433402 GCA_020466265.1 Siphamia tubifer
ATGGTCTATTCTATTCTATTCTATTCTATTCTATTCTATTCTATTCTATTCTACTCACTGGAACATATATCCAGGCTTGGAACATTTTTCCCACAACTGTTAGAACCATCCTGAATTTTAATCATTTTACAAAAGCTGTTAAAGAACATATTTTTAACCAGCTAAGATACCATAAAAGAACAGGATTATATTCATGTTTAATTATTTCATTGTGTTCTGTTTTTACACTTTTTTTCTTTTACTGTTGTAAAAGAAATACAACTTTTTTATACTGTATTTTATTTTTCTAAGTGACCGCAATGGAAACAAGTGATGTTTATATTTTTTGTGCTATACCGTTTTAAATGCTCCCATTATATTATTATTATTATTATTATTATTATTCATGTGTATTACATTGTATGACAAATAAATCAAATCAAATGAAAAATTACACAATAAGCGCCGGGTTAGGAAAAAAAGCTGTAATTTCCGAGGGTGTCTTGAAGGCGTCGCGGCTATCACATGGCAGGTGAGTGCAGAGAGAGCTCGCGCTACTGCCAGAGTCAGAGAGTGCGCTCGGAACTGGACACTTCTGAACACCTAAGCGCGTGCGAAAGTGTTTTATGTGTGTATGAGAGGTTATGTGGGCATGTTTGCGTTTATACTTTATCGAAAAAAGTCTCCGTCGAACTAAATTCAAGGATTTATTTCGGTGAAGCCGCTTCTGAAGACGCCCATTATCGTAAGTAGAAGCATTTTAAATGAAAAGCATTAAGCTAATTATCGGAGTTGTCGTTTTTATTGCTCATGCGCAGTAGTTTCATACGAACAAGTGGTTCAAATTAGCATGTTTTAGCTCCTTTGCCGTATAAGTAAAAGAGCATAAATATCAATAAAGACTGATAATTTATTTGTCAAGTCACTAAAACTTAGTTTTAAAGGCTGACGTTGGAAAGTTGAATAATGAGAAAACTATTAAAAGAGTAAATGCTTCTGGAACCATCCATACATTTATGCTAGGAACATGAAACATTAAAATTGCACATGCTCAGTTAACTGCTTTCCATCTTCAACATGGGAATGCAAATTAACTACAATTATCATAGATATAGTACATTCACTCCAAATATTCGGAGTAATGACACATTAACTAACTTTGTAAATCCCGAAATGTATTTTTTTTTTAATCATATGTAGATATATTTTAATTATTGGCAGAATAACCTGGCAGATAAGTAGTTAATGTATTTAAATGAGAGGCTCAGAAAATAAAAACCTCCACTATATATATATATATATATATATATATATATATATATATATATGGAAGTAAATGTTATAGAATGAAAGAAATCAGTGAAATTCTTCATTCTGATTTAATGAACAAGGTTTCAAATGTGCATCAGGATGGAAAACATGGTAATTTTTTTTTTCTTGTGACAGTGGTGGCTCTCTGCCTGTTCAGTGGAGTACTGTCAGCTTGGAGCTATTAAATGATGTTTAGTTGCAGTGACACATGCTGTGTAATTGCAGATCATCAATTTCTGACAGCGTGAGTAAGGAGGAGAGAGAGAGAGAAGGGGGGGGTGACATGTTAATGGGAGAATATCAAGGCTAATGTGAGGCTACCCTCTGCTGAAGCATCTGCTGCATTCACTGAAGATAGAAAATACCAAACACGTTCAGCCAGGGGCGATTCTAGCATTTGACCTTTAGGGGTGCTCAGCCCCCAGTGCTGACAGTGGGTCCTGTCTTGAATGAAATTTAAATCAATTTCTAAACTTTTTTTCCGTCTAATCGACCAATAAACTATTATCTACCAATCCACAAACACTGAAATGAAGATTTAGCTTAAAAAGTAACAAGTTCCATGTCAACATGTAGACTTACTGCATGAGAAAAGATGTTTGTGGGTGTTGATGTTCTGGTGAAGTGTGGTGGTGGTGATAAGGTGGCAAGAAAAAAAATTACCCATAAACCACCGGGCTCTTTGTCGTTAGCTGCTACTGTGTTAGCTCACTGCAAGTCAACTTCTGGACTACTCACATAAATAGGTACTCAAATGCAACAATACTTAAATTTACCATTTCATTTCCACATTATTTAATGACAGTCACCTTTTTATCTAAAAGACCTTCCTTTAATGATAAGACACAAACACATACATCTGACATTCAGCAAGAAATGGAATAAAGTCACGATTGACAGAAAGCCTCTGCCAATCAATCAATCAACAGAAAAATACTGGTCCAGTTCCAACAAAAATCTCCCTTTTGGCCAGAGGTGGAGCCAGACATTGTCAACATCTGGGACGTAGCCCAGAGGGGGGTCTGGGGACCCTCCCCCAGAAAAAAAATTACTTCTTAGATGCAATTTCCTGTATTCTAGTGCATTTTAAGGTGACCTGTTTCACAAATCCTAACCCCATGACATAGATATAGAACACTATACAGTATGTCAGTATGTTAGCATGTTAGCATGTTAGCATGTCCAGCCTCAGGTGCCACAGTCGCCATCTTGCTACAGGGTCCCTATGTTTCTCACACTATCAGGGAAGATGTTGCCAATTGATCATCAGGTAAACCAGCGTTACCCCCATATAAAGATGGTACTGATTAAACTGAGACATTCATTCCAATAGACCAGGGGTCTCAAACTCTGGTCCTCAAGAGCCGGTGTCTTGCATGTTTTACATATTTCCCTCTTTCCCATGATTCAGTTTAACCCTTTAACTCCTGAGACTTTAGCAGTTCCACATTAAAAAACAATTACACTAAGCAACAAAATTAAATTAAAAAACACAGCTAAAGTCAACAATAAAATGAACACAAATGAAGAATAAACCAACAAAATAATTTGTAACATGAACAAAGTTAGACAAAAATGGAACAAAATTAAAGGAAAGTTTTTATAAAAACTTTCAACAAAATTAACCAATAGTACAAATGAATACTTGTAAAATTATAAGTAACATGGAAAAAAATTACCAAAAAAAAGAACCATTATTGAAATTTGGTCCCAGCAGTTTTAATTTTGACTTTTTTTTTTTTAATTAGTTGCATTTTGACTCAGTAAAAACACAGTTAAAAAAGGAAAACAAATGATTTTTAGGAATATTTAAACTAAACCATTCATTCAGAATACATCAGTTAAGAGTTAATAATCAGCTGATCGTTCTCTGCAGAACCTGTTAATGATGTAATGACTTTGAGGTTTAATGGAAGAAGGAATTATCTAATAATTCCTGTTTTTGGGTAAAATGTTCCATGTGTCCATTATGTGGAACTGTTAAAGTCTCAGGAGTTAAAGGGTTAAACTGAATCATGTGAAAGAGGGAAATATCTAAAACATGCAGGACACCGACCCTCGAGGACCAGAGTTTGAGACCCCTGTAATAGACAGAGATAATCAATGTATTGTCCATATTTAACACTGAGTAAATATTAACACAACATAATAAATACAATAGCAGAATGTAAAAATGTAAACTAAGGATCAGAGTTATAATAGTTTTATATTTTTCATTATAGTTTTGTTTTAGTTAGTTTACACTTGTTTCCCTCTAATTCAGTTTGAATGTGTTTTGAAGAGGTTTCCTAGTATTTACTAGTTATCTTTTTTTATGAATGTTTAGTTTTACTTTAGTTTTTTCCATATCTTTTATCTTTCTCACCATTCTATTCAAAGAAAAGTGAGGTGTGGATCAGCTGGGTCAGGTTAAGGTGGTTATTGACTGAGTAGAGACACAAACATATGGACAGTATGATGATAAACTCTCTATAGCAGCTTCAGCAGCAGGACATTATAAACCTAAATAATATAAACTACTGTAAAAAGGAAAATACTGTTTACAATTCTAATCATATTTCCATATTCATATTCTAATGATGTTAATATGTTTTTCTTTCCTCATATCTGAACTTTATATTAACTGCTGTAATTGTAGAATGTCTCCAATGGTGACATTTATTCTATTCTTAAAAATATATATAAATAAATATAAACCAGTTTATCAGCAGTAAACCTGATGTTTTCACACATGTCACAGTTTAATTAACTACAGTAGCATAATTAGCTAACTTTGCTTCATTTCATTTTTTCAGCTTCTGTTGTTAGTAACATTAAACTTTTTTAACATTATAAAAGGTTACATACCTCTATAATTGGATTATTCTTCTGCCTCCTCTTTTCTTTGCTGTGAAACTGTCCAGGTTAGAGCTTGGAAGATCTTTTAATCCTGATAAATTCTGCTCCTTTACCTGGATGTTTACTGCAGACGAGGCTAACACTAGGCTAAGCTAACACTAGGCTAAGCTAACACTAGGCTAAGCTAACACTAGGCTAAGCTAACACTAGGCTAAGCTAACCCCAGGCTAAGCTAACACTAGGCTAAGCTAACACTAGGCTAAGCTAACAGGCTACATCTGTCTGACGCTGCCTTTTGCCGTTTACTTGAAAAGGACCCAACTTGAGGAAAAAAACAGTAAAATTGACTGCAGTAAATCCCAGAGCTGACTGTACTACTATGTCCAGCTTTAGTTTGTTTATTTCAGGTAGAGTTTAGAACAGAAGACTGTAAACCACAGACATGATGGACTGATGCGACCGAGTAAAACAGCTGGAGTGAAATAAATTAATATTAGTTCAACATCAACATAGATAAAAACAAAGTTAATTTTACCCATAATTTTTTAAAATACGTTTTAGTTATTTTTGTAGGCACAATACAGTTTTACTTAGTTATATTTTCCTTTTCATTGTAGTTTTTATTTATTTCAGTTAATGAAAATGATTTAATAATTTCTTTCGTTTTCGCTAACTTTGATTGTCATTAATAATGTGTTTGTTTTTTTCCAATGCTTGAGGACTTCTGACAAATGACAAGACTCTATGAGACATTACTGTTTAGAATTAGAACACAGACTGGATCTGTTGGTGGGATGATATTTTTTTCTAGTTACAGGTCAAATTAAGAACGAGGGAATTTGGGTTTTAATGTACGATTTCTGCCCATATATCAGTTTTAATATGTGTTGTATGGAGCATAGTAGCAACAGGGGTGACTTTATTTTTACGAGATCAAAAAAAGATCCGGTGCTTTTGCCGTGAGGTGCGTAAGTCCCCTCTCTCCGCCGATGGTGAGGAACCAGGGGGTGCTGAAGCACCCCTAAAAATAGCCTAAACTCGCCCCCGCGTTCAGCCCTAGTAGCTTTGTGGAGACGGTCATTGGCATAATGTGCTGCCTGCTTCTTTATACAAACCTAAACACAGAGCAGTCTTAAAGCTACAGTGTGTAACTCCCATACTGTAGGTGGCAGTAAATACGAGGGATGGCAAATGATTTTCAAATATTTGTAACACACTCGAATACAGAATACTAATTGTGAATACAGTGGACATGTTATTTTTAAGCTGGCATAGATGCATGTGTTAAATCTGTTCAACATTGTAACTGAAATCAGCTGTTTCACCTGGTTCCACCAAGACAATTAAATTGAAAATAGGGTTGATTTCAGAATTAATAATAACAATAATAATAATGATGGATTGGATTTACAGTATATAGTGCTTTTTTGGCCACTCAAACCACTTCATATTAGTGACCCACTATTCATTCACTCTCACATGCTCCCTCTGGTTATGGTAAACTAGAAACATATCCACAGTCCACCTGGGGCAGACTGACAGAAGTGTGGCAGCCATTTTGTGCCTATGGCCCCTCCCACCACCACCAAACATTCATACACCAGTGTGAGTGACACTGGAGGCCCCTCCCACCATCACCTATGGCCCCTCCCACCACCACCAAACATTCATACACCAGTGTGAGTGACACTGGAGGCCCCTCCCACCATCACCTGTGGCCCCTCCCACCACCACCAAACATTCATACAGCAGTGTGAGTGACACTGGAGGCCCCTCCCACCATCACCTGTGGCCCCTCCCACCACCACCAAACATTCATACACCAGTGTGAGTGACACTGGAGGCCCCTCCCACCATCACCTGTGGCCCCTCCCACCACCACCAAACATTCATACAGCAGTGTGAGTGACACTGGAGGCCCCTCCCACCATCACCTGTGGCCCCTCCCACCACCACCAAACATTCATACACCAGTGTGAGTGACACTGGAGGCCCCTCCCACCATCACCTGTGGCCCCTCCCACCACCACCAAACATTCATACACCAGTGTGAGTGACACTGGAGGCAGGAGAGTGAAGTGTCTTTGTCCAAGGACATAATGGACTGACTAGGACAGAGCGTGTTAAGCTGCATTTTGTAATAAACGTCCAAAATGTAATAACTTTTTAATTTCATTTTGTAATAAACTGCCCCAACGCATTTTGCAATAAATTTTGTCACATTATGTAATTTATTCCATTTTGAGAAACTTTTTTATTCTGTAGAAAATGTAATGGCATGATTTATTACATAACACTTCTAAAACAGAGTTTATTTGTTCGTTAATTGTATTTTATTTGACTTTAAAGTATTTATAGAAGCTAGTTCTATTATTAGTATCACTGTGTTATCCTAGTAGCAGTACTTAACTATTACTATCAGAACACTATTCAAAGGTTGAATTAACAGAATATTCTGTAAATTCCAGATTTTTGTGTTGTTAGTGTCACAAGGAACAAATGATTAAACTTTGGTGGTGATCTGGAACAGATCCTGGATTCTGGATCACTTTGAAATTTTACATTGCGGTAAATGGAGAATACATTTCAAAGTGATCCAGAATCTCTTCTGGATCACCACCAAAGTTTAATTATTTGTTCCTTGTGACACTAACAACACATTCTGAACATTTGATCCAAATCTGTTCAGAAGTTTTTGTGTAATCCTGTTGACAGACAGACAGACAGACAGACAGACAGACAGACAGACTCTAAAATAATCCTGCCTTGGCGGAGGTAAACAGAAGTGTTGTTGTTGTTGTTGTTGTTGTTTCTAATCAGTTTATGTGGTTGAGTTGGGCTGATTTGTTCACTCTATTTATGGATCTTGTGCTTTCAGAGGGTGTTGGTTCAGAATCTGGCTTAATGCTAATTCTGGATTTACTATAAATGGACCTGCTTGTTGTTCTAACACAGAATAAAGTGCTTTTGCTGATAGTTAAAAAAATCCATGGCATATGATACTGTGCATAAATGAATGGATCCATGACACATCACACACAGGCAGACTGATGGAGCTGGAGGAGCTTTGTGTTTCTAAATACTGGAGCCTCTTTCTGTTGCAAATATCATTAATAAAAGGAATGGAGTTGAAAGGCATCCCTGCTGTTGATGATGAGTGAATTAATTAAACGTGTCCTGTCTGAACCTGGGATAGAAACAAGTGAGTTTTAAAGGGATAGTTGGGTATTTTTCAGATGCATGTGTATGTCATCAGATAAAAAATCTAAATTATGAGATGAAAATCAAAATAATAATAATAATAATAATAATAATAATAATAATAATAATAATAATAATGATAAAAAGACCAAATTGTGATAAAAGCTGCTG
>CM035788.1:1443402-1448402 GCA_020466265.1 Siphamia tubifer
CAAATTACTCAGAAACTCTTAAATATCTGTTATTGAAAGTGTTGTGCTGTTCATTCTCTAGTGTTGTGTGCAATGCACTACTGTACATGTTAGGGTTGTCAAATAAATCGATTTTAGATACTAAATCGATATTGACCCTTGGTATCTAATTAGATACTAAGTTACTGGAAAATCGATTTTTGTTTTTATGGCGCGTCGGCGCTTTTTTGTAGCGGGTAACGTTAAGAATTGTAAACAGGCATCAACGCGGTCAGCTCTGGCACAGCCGTAATGCCGGCGTGTAAGTTAAAGTCTCTTTTTTTCTCCACCTGCCTCTGACAGCACACGGGATGACGCCAGTGCGACCACAGACCTATACACTATTTCTATAGGTCTGTGATTGGACCATCCCATGTAACTTTGCTTTTAAAGGCCTCGATATAGTCGAACGTTTATGCGCACGGGCGGCAGCCAGGCGGTAGCGCATAGTATCACGTTACCACCACGGAGGCCACCGTGAGCATGTCAGCCTATCATTTTTGACGTGCGCGCTGCTAGTCCCGCAAGGGGTCCGCGGTGGTCACATGATGCAATACGCTGCCGCCCGCGCACATAATGCTCGACCATAAAGAGTCTTGCAGTTAGCACTGCAGAAGGGCTTGAACAAAAAGATAGACCTACCTTAACTTACCAAGAGATAGACATGCATTTATTCTGCACCCGCACTCACTACCTTTTTTTAACAGTCCATGGAGGACATTTTAAAAGGAATCCCTCACATCTCCAGTATCGAAATATGTATCGAGTATCGAGTATTATCCTTAGTATCAGTATGGAGTTGGAAATTTTAGTATCGTGACAACACTAGTACATGTGCATATGATGCTTTCCCAAATTTCTGGGCCTCTGAGCAGCTCTGTAGTCGAAGGTATGTGGGTTTACCTTGTCAGAAAGTGTTTAAGCAAAGGAGTGAGGAAGCGAAGAGAAGAACAGCAGGGTGTAAAGCTGATCATGGGAAAGTACATTCCAATGAGTGGCAGAGGTAGAAAAGGTGAAGTACCTGCTCATTAGGTCTGTACAAACTACATTTTACTTCCAACTTTTGGGTAAAATTTAAAAGAGTCATTCCATGGTTATTCACTGTTGTTATTAAATACATTGTGTTCTATTAGTTCTATTTAAAAAACCTCTGGATTGCTTTGTTAATCTCACCCAACATTGGTTGGAGCTCTGAGGTCATCACAGATTTAAGGTCCATGGTCATTACGTAGAATTCTGACATGTCCCCAGCAGGTCTCTGAGGTCCTCTGATCAGGACCTGCTGGTGATTGATCGAAGCTTAAAGCGCCTTTATGGTTGTGTCACCCACTGTGTGAAACTGTCCACCACTAAATCTAACATCTGTGGACACTTAAAAAGCAGCTAAAGTTTAGACTGGCCTTTGTTTTAATTAGGGATGTTAACCGATGACCGTTTGACCGATGGTTGACCAATGGTTGACCGATGGTTGACCGCATCAACATTGTCTGGTCATAATTTTCTGTTGCTTAAAAAAACCCAACCCATGGTGCATCAGTCATTCCACTGCACAAACTCTTTATCATTATAGTGTAGGTTATAAAGAGGAAGCTTTATCTCTACATAGAATATCTTCAAAAATGATGATTGAAACATTAGCAGTAGAATACAAGACCACATTTATTAATATTAAACTCAGAGCTCAGTGAATCTCTGTGGTACGACCATTTAACAGCAGTTTAGAACATTTACTAAAAACATAAACTAAACATGAAGCTGAGGTGATGTCATAGAACTTCTATAACAGCTACAGACTGGGATAGTAAGTTGTTACCATGACAACCTGACAGTGCGGTGGATGAGTTGTGTTATCTATCTGACAGACCTACTGACAATGACATGGCAGGTGGACTACAACTAAAGCAGTTTGTTCAGTACTGACTTTTTACACCACATTTAGCAGCAGAATTTACTGGAACATCTAATGTTTTCTCTGTGGGATGATGATTTAAAATCATTTTTAACAGAACATCGCTCCACCTCACAGTGTGACTGGTGTTTAAAAAGATAATTTTTTGTGTGATTTTGAATCTTAACAGTTAATATAATAAAAGTATTTGCCTTGGGACGGCACGGTGGTGCAGTGGTTAGAGCAGTGGTTAGCATGGTGGTGCAGTGGTTAGCATGGTGGTGCAGTGGTTAGCGCGGTGGTGCAGTGGTTAGCGCGGTGGTGCAGTGGTTAGCGCGGTGGTGCAGTGGTTAGTGCAGTGGTTAGCGCGGTGGTGCAGTGGTTAGCGCGGTGGTGCAGTGGTTAGCGCGGTGGTGCAGTGGTTAGTGCAGTGGTGCAGTGGTTAGTGCAGTGGTTAGCGGGGTGGTGCAGTGGTTAGCGCGGTGGTGCAGTGGTTAGTGCGGTGGTGCAGTGGTTAGCGCGGTGGTGCAGTGGTTAGTGCGGTGGTGCAGTGGTTAGCGCGGTGGTGCAGTGGTTAGTGCAGTGGTGCAGTGGTTAGCGCGGTGGTGCAGTGGTTAGCGGGGTGGTGCAGTGGTTAGCGGGGTGGTGCAGTGGTTAGCGCGGTGGTGCAGTGGTTAGCGCGGTGGTGCAGTGGTTAGTGCAGTGGTGCAGTGGTTAGCGCAGTGGTGCAGTGGTTAGTGCAGTGGTTAGCGGGGTGGTGCAGTGGTTAGCGCGGTGGTGCAGTGGTTAGCACTTGTACCTCACAGCAAGAAGGACCCTGGTTCTATTCCCACACCAGACCTTTATATGTGGAGTTTACATGTTCTCCTCGTGTCTGTGTGGGTTTTCTCCAGGTACTCTGGCTCCTCCCACCATCCAAACACATGCACTGATAGGTTAACTGGTTAACTGGTTAACTGGTTAATCTAAATCACCCATAGGTGTGAATGTGACAGTGATTGTTTGTCTATATTTGTTCAAATGAAACTAGACTAAAATGATTTAGTTTATTTAAATTGTGACTAAAACTAAAATTACATTTTCATCACGACACTAAAAGAAAATTTTCTGACAAAATTAACACTGGACAATTCTTTATGGACAGAATCCTGACGCAGTTTAGCTTCACTTCATTAGTCCTTCGTCGCGTCCCACGTCGGGTGCAAGGTCTATTGATACTGCTTCCAGTTCGATCTGCTCTTTGACCTCTAATTTGACCCCCTGAACATGCACGAAAACTCACCAAATTTTGCACACACCTCAGGAGTGTGACAAATTGCAAGTCTTTATAGGTTTTATAAAAGTCAGTAAAGAAATGTGTCTACAGCGCCCCCTAGAATAGGTGAAATAGTTTGTATTAGGCCAGATCACACGCTAGTGAAGTTAGTTATGAAAATCAGTACACATGTTCGTGATATGATGATGAACAAAAAAGCTAAGGATGGCCACGCCCATAAACCAACAGGAAGTTCGCCATTTTGGATTTAAATTTTAAAAATGTTGAGTCGTAGATTTTCACTGTCATCTGAACTCCTCCTTGGCCGTTGGGCCAAATGAGCTCAAAATCAGTGAACACGATCTAGACAAGTGGGACATCAAAAGTTATCCACATTTTTTGGAAAATTTGCATCGTTTTTGTGCTACATTGTCACAAATTTTGTGAAGATTTCTGGAAAAAGTACTGCTACATAAATTGCTTCAGCTCGGACATACAAACACCAATTTGGCTGAAATTTGACTCAGACGTCTATCTCCCAGGTCTACATCCATTTAACTAAAGATATTCTGATTTTGCTCTTTAGCGCCCCCTACAAATACAAATACATATACAAACATAAAATTCTGAGAGTTAAAGATGAGATAAGAAAACAGACTATAACATTTCTGAAGGTAACTGTAGAATGGCCCGAAGTAGAATGTCTTTACATAAAATATGAATAGTGTATAAAAACTTGTTGCCTGACTGGGAATCGAACCCGGGCTGCGGCGGTGAGAGCACCGAATCCTAACCACTAGAGTACCAGGGATGGTGTGGGTGTTAAATTAAGAGTGTAAAAAGCTGTTTCGTCTGTGTGCTTCTGTCTTCAGGGGTCGTATTCTGTGATTCAGTCACAAATAGAGTTTTTTACCTCTGCCAAGGAGGTTATGTTTTGTCGGCGTTGGTTGGTTTGTTTGTTTGTGTACAAGATAACTCAAAAACTTGTGGATGGATTTTGATAAAATTTTCAGGGTAGGTTGGTAATTGGGGGCTAATGCTGCAGCTGTAGATTATGGAAGGTTAGTTACAATTCTACTTCTCTAAGACCTGACATAGTTTTAAGAGTCTGGGCCTTGTGTCCTACAGATTGGTGCATCATCTTCCCTCCACCTGACACATTTATTTATATAAAAATGCTCTGATGTCATCACAGATTTAAGGTCCATGGTCATTACATAGGATTCTGTAAAAGACCTCGATAACAGTTAAGAGGAGGAGCCTACGGTAGCTCAGATGCATGGAGCCTAGAGATAAGACAATTGATTTGATGGTTACACTTCCCTGAAAATCATCCTCCTTGATCTGGGTTAGGGTTAATTTTTTGCTGCAGTCTGTAATAGAATGTAAATACAAGTTGTATACACTCAATTGGACCTGGGGGTGGTGTGTTTCTTTAAAGGGAAGCATCAGTGCAACTACAGAACTTCGTAAAACAAAGTGATGTTATATTGTACTCCAACATAAAGTGTTGTTGCATTGGCCGGGAATCGAACCCGGGCCTCCCGCGTGGCAGGCGAGAATTCTACCACTGAACCACCAATGCTTGCATGAGTGATCACATGACCTCCTCAGACTGTACCGTAGTTTGATCCTCCTGCTGTTTCAGTTTCTCAGACGTGCAGACAAACTTGGACTTGTATAATTTACTTTTAGTTGATCTATGACTGCAGCTCAGCTGAGCCTGAACTGTTGTCTTTGAAATGTTCCAATGCCTGTCCAGGATTAGGTTCAGAGGTCTAGTCCATGTGTTCAACACTTCATCATGTTCCAGTCTTACTCGTCTGTTTCCATGCAGTC
>CM035788.1:1453402-1493402 GCA_020466265.1 Siphamia tubifer
GAACAAAAACAATATAGTTGTACTTTTTTACTTCAGTAAAGGAGTTGAATCAGTACTTTGACTTTTAGCAGAGTATTTTTCACAGAACTAGCAGTACTTCTACTTATGTACAGAATGTGAGTACTTTGAACACCTCAGCATTTGAGTCTGTTTGTTAGAAGCTGGATGTGTCGAATTAATTTATTAGTAAATATTAGCCGTCGTTGCACACTGTAGAAGCAACAGGGCAACTCCACAGGCATTAGCAACATTGTCTCAGGGGAGAAGTTGTTGAGGAAGAATATTTCCTTTTGGGGAAGTGAGTAATGTTCCCTTCATGTAGTGACTGGGATTATAAAACCACAGAGTAAAAGAGGAGCAGAGTTTGGATTTGTCAAAGTCATCCAATGGAAGGTTCTACCAGAAAGAAAGTACTGAAGAACTCAAGCATTAAAACAACACATTAATCACATACATTAGAGGGCATTGCATTATGGGTTGTTAGGGAGTGTAGTCTATACTCTGCTAGCACTTGTGGAATTTAACATGCTTTTCTTCTGAAATGGAAGAAATGTCAGTTTGTACAGGATGTAAACAGATTCGGATCTTGGGGACATCATACTTTATGTTGTTGATCTTCAGCAGTAGGGTGGAACAATCTGGCCAAAGGATCATGACAAACGTTTGAGATGGAATCATGATCAAGGTTGAAAATGCGTAAGCATAGCATGCTAAATACCCTCCTAGGACCTGGCGTCCACATATGTGGACTTCACATTTTCTGTTGTCTAGACCACAATACCACATTTAGTTCTACACAGGCCTGGTGTCCACTGACCAGAACTTTATACTGACACCACATGGTATCAGAAGAGTATAACATATTACAGGTTAGATTCAAGATGGCTGCCAACACACCCATAATTTCAGATCGACAGTCCTAATAATTCTTTGTTTTTAAACTCACCAGGTCCCAAATCACCCCAAATAACCAAGAAAAATTAACAATGAATGACATGCAAGAGGTCGAGTCTTAGGACGATACTCGAGCTTTGACGTTTGCCCAAAAATCATATTTGAATTTCATTTGAAAATGTATGTAGATATTCAAATAATATTTGATTATTTATCATTTATATTACTCTAAAAATGCCTCACTAACACCTCAGCATCAAAATTAAATATTATATTCAGTCCACCAGGGGGTAAGTATTCAGTCAAATATTCTGATGTTTCCAACCATTACTGAACATGTAATGTGACAGTAATGAGTATTATTATCTGCTGACACTTTTAAGGTTACATAATCCACAAACATCATCTTTTGTTCAGTGCCTTGTGTGTGAAACACTGATCCTTGGTTTTCCTGGTTGCCTGTACTGATGAAAGTCTCTAAACTGTTATGGTACGGCCACACTGAACGGGATTTTTCACATTCATACATTGAGATGACATACAAAGTCAATGGAGAGACGTGTTTGGATGCAGATTCACCCTGGGAGGCGCGATGGAGGCATTGCTATGGCGCGTTGGAGCATCCGGGTGTTGGAGCGGCACGTTTTGTCGTAAATATGCGTAAAAGCTCAAGTTGAAAATATTTAACTTTCCAGGCAGCGACAGCAGTGAAATCTCGGGAGATGATATTTCACAAGAGTTACAACACTCCTGCCTAGAACAACAGTCAATAGAAACATGTTCAAAGCACAAATATACTTTGTCAAAATTTTAGGAATATCACTATTGTTTTGCGAAAAAATGTAATGGAAACACAGTTAAAGCTCCTTCCTGGAGTTGGTCATCCTCAGGCTTCATCTGTGTCTTTTTACGTCCCACTGGTGGTTTTCCTACAACAGATGCGGTCTAAGGTGCACGCATCACTGTCAACTGCGTGAATAGCATGTCAGCGTGTTCTTCCCATGATGCTTTGCTGTGTCATCTCATCAGCTTCAACACATGGCAGAATGAGTCCGCTGTCTTAACTGTCCACTTCATTACTCACGCTGACTCCCATTGGCTTTTTCCATAGCCAGCTCCGTGCCCATTGGTTTGTCGCAGCTGTCAAATGAGCTTGTGATTCTGTTTAATGTGTTTGTATTAAGTGGTGTCGACATGTTGTTTTTACGGCACTGGCTTGCTGACAACTGGTCTTTGAGCCTCTGCTGGTTTGTACGCCCGAGGCCGTGTCAGGACAGCTGTAAAGTCAAATCTACATCCAAAGCCAAACCTCTACACAGCTGGATTTCCTGTTTATGGATGCTGTTTCTTTTCTTTTCTTGTCTTGGCTAAGAATGGGACAGTTGAAAACAGAGCGGGTGGTTGGTACTTTCTAATGTATTATAATGAGGATTAGAAAACACACTTACTTATGTCCTCGGGCCAAGAACTTCTGTAGTCCAGCCAACCTCCTTTTGTTGGTAGCACTGTAGATGGTTTGTATTTCTGTTTTTTTCTGGCTTTAAAATTTTGGCTAGGTTAGTTTGCTGGTACATTTTATAGCTTTTTGTATTGTTTATATCTTGTATAATGTTTTTTTTTCAGAGGCCCTCTTTTGAGCAGAGCTAAATATAATCGACTAAATTTTTTTGGAAGACTCAACCTTTGTTTTTATTGCATTCCTACTATTACCAGACAATAATTAGTCCACATGAACATTACTGCTAACACTGCTTTCTCTTGTTACAGTGTTACATCAGTCTTGTATAAGCATAGCGATGTTTTGCTGAAGCTGTAGTAGACAGATTTAGAGGATACATTTATACGGACATGATGCAAAAGTCGTCTTGTCTTCAATTTTTCAACTACGTTTAGAGAAGTGTATTGAGGAGGAAATCCTTATTTATACAAAGACTCAACAGTAGGAGAAATATGATTGCCAGGCCACTATATGGCACTGTGATAGACCCGTCCACATGTCCTTTTGTGTTTTTGACCTATGTAATTGTCCACCCGTCTCTGTTCATCTATGGTATGTGTGTAATGTCTGTACAATAACTGAAACCGCTACTGTACATTTAGTAGAGCTGCTAATGCTAATGCTAGTGCAGCTGGAAGATCTGTGGGAGCCAGATTGTCCCACATGTTTGTTGTTTTACCTGCTCAGCATATGAATGTAAGGTGAACATATGTGACGTAAAGATGTAACATGAACATTAGGGATGTCCCGATACGAGTTTTTCACTTCCGATATATTGTAGCCTTGAGTATTGGCCGATATCGATACGATACGATGCGATATAGGCACGAATCATACATATATTTATTCCTTATATTGTTGTGTGTAATGTTAGTAAAGGTTTGATAAAGTGATGTTACTGTTACTGATGTTGTAGTGATAGAACAGAAAACAATAGGCAGTAACAGTAGCTATAGGAAAAACTGACCCATTTATTATTAACTAATTGGTTACATACATTATAATCTTCAACATAAGAGTATTACCTCAACAAATCCAATAAAAACTAAATGTTATATTTAAAGTGCAAAATAACCACTGGTTACCAACATCATTATACAATTGAATAGAATAAATAAAAATTTAAAGTGCAAACAATTCAAGTTCACTCCAGTTTTTTTTTTTTATTGTCAGCATATGTTGGAAACTACTGTGGGCGGGGCCAGCATAGGTTGCTGAAGCGAGGTTTGTTGCTTCGCCTTGTTGCTCTCGTGAAAATCCTCATGTTCTTTTTTGTGGTGTTTTTTTCAAATGTGTGATGAGGTTCCTTGTATTGAACCTTCCCAGTTCTGTCCCTCCACGGGACACTAGCGCCTGACAAATGTTGCATTTAGCTGCACGTCTTTGTCCGAGTTTACGGTAAAATACTTCCACACAGCCGACATCACTACACCTTACTGCAGGCACACACGTTGTCATTGTGATCACGTGGGCTGTGCATGCTGGATCAGAGACGCTCTTCTTCCACGGCTGCACCAACGTTAATTAAGGTTCATTACCGCCACCTACTGTGTTATAGTGTGATCAAACCAGAGTGACCTATTATAGAAGTGCTGCAGCGGTAAATGGACAGCTTATATCGGAGCGTTTATATCGGAGTTTTTAGATTCAGTCCGAAAAAATCCGATATTCACTTTTTTGGCTGATATCAGACTGATTTCCGATATCAATATCGGATCGGGACATCCCTGGTGAACATGTGTGTTTCTTGCCGTTTAGATGGAGACACAAACCAGCACGTCTTCAATACGTCCCACTGTGGAAGGAGTCTGACGATTTCTGCATATTCACACCCTGACGACGTCTGCTTCGTGTAAATGAAAGACACTTCTGATAAAATATGCTGTCATATTTAGCCGTAATCGTCCTCATGTAAACGGCCCCTGAATTTTAAAATTACTTTTACATTGAACAGGCAGTCGACAGGTGGTGCTAAACTGAACTGTTGTGATAAAGAAAGAGCTCAGCTGGAAGGCGAAGTTCTCGATTTACCGGTCAATCTACATTCCAACCCTCACCTATGGTCATGAGCTTTGGGTAATGGCCCAAAGAATGAAGTCACACATAGAAGCTACCGAAATTACTTTTCTTCACGGAATGGCCGAGCGCAACCTTATGCTGTGGCTACACCAAATGTGAATTTACGCATTTACACTTGTGATGCGCTACGTAAACACCCAAGTTTGAATGTTGGATAAACATAAAAACATAGATAAACTAAATGTGTCCCTCCAGTTCAGTCTGTCCTCTACTATGGCTCAGATCAGTTGAATTGTTGTTCTGTTCCTGCTCTGGAGGTCCCAGATATGTGGTAGGACCAGACGCCATTGCTTTTGGGTTCACCTGATCCTGCAGAAGCTCCTGCAGCACCAGGAATTCCACCACCTTCTCCAGGAACTATAGTCTGGATGACATCCGCTTTCAATGCTATTTCAGGCTCTGTTTTTCTTTCTGTCTCCTTCTGGGTCGGTCCCAGCATCATATGTCATTCTGTCACCACCTTACCAGCATCTCAACGCTGATTGGCTTTCGTGGCCCGGCGTTCAATATTTTCAAGTCAAGCATTTACGTATAGCCGCTCCAATGCCCAGACGCTTCAACACACCACAGCAACACGTCCGACACGCCATCTGGGGCAAGTCTGCATCCAAATGCGTCTCTTCGTTACCTGTGCATGTAATCTTGATGTCTGAATGTGAAAATGGGCGTTTGGTGTGGCTGTAGCATTAGAGATAGGGTGAGAAGCTCAGACATCTGGGAGGGACTGGGAGTAGAGCCACTGCTCCTCCACATCCAGAGGAGTCAGGTAAGGTGGCTCAGGCATCTAGTGAGGATGCCTCCTGGACGCCTCCCTGGGGAGGTGTTCCAGGCATGTGCATCTGGGAGGAGATCTTGGACCAATCCAGGATACGCTGAAGAGGTTATATCTCTCAGCTGTTCTGGGAACACCTTGGGATTACCTGGGGGAGCTGGCAGAAGTAGCTTGGGTGAGGGAAGTCTGGGCTCCTTTGCTGAGGTTCTGCCCCTGCGACCCAGACCAGATAAATGGAAGACTACGAGTACGAGTGCTGGCTTTAGGTTTGTTTTCAGATGTCACATGAAAGAGAACAGGGACAAAACCTGATAACAGTGTACTGAAGATCAATGTGCTGGTCTGCTTCAAACATTCCTTTCCCTTCGACTGCTTGTTCTTCTGCACAACCATGCGACTTCCCCTGTCAAACTAATTTAACTCTTCTCATCACACACTGCATCATATGAGCGCTAACTAACAGTGATTTGCTACATGCTAGTGTGGTGAGGTGGAAGAGCTAAATATAGGAGTAGAGATGTTTGTGTACGGATCAACAACGGCTGGGCTTCCTTCGTTTCATATTCTACTGTGGAAATGACAAATGGCAATTATATATATATATATATATATATATATATATATATATATATATATATATATATATATATATATATATATATATATATATATATATATATATATATATGTGTATATATGTATACAGGGCTCTAGACTAACTTTTTTTTCCAGGAGCACACGTGCCCCTAAGTTAAAAAATTTAGGAGCGCACAAAAAAAATAGGGGCACAAGTCAGTTTTAGTTTTAAATGTTTATTTATTTACAGTGCAGTACTTACGCACAGATACCAACATTGTTGAATGACTGCTGTCATTTGTGTTAATTTAGAGCAGACCATAACATAACTTTGTATTATGGGATGTTTTGTCCTTTGATACATTTTAGAACGTTGTATTGGCTGCCTTGTTATTAGATCCATTTTAGAATGATTAACCCTTTAACTCCTGAGACTGAGACACAGTAAAAAATAAAATAAGATAAAATAAACAACACAATGAACAAAAAACAGTCAAAGTGATCAGTAAAATGAACAAAAATTAATAATAAACCAACAAAATAATATGTAACATGAACAAAGTAAGACACTAACAGAACACAATTAAAGAAAAATAATAAAATAAAAAAAAAAACAGAAAAATAAGCAACAGAAACTAATATATATTCACAAAATAAGAAATAACGTGGAAAAAAGGACAAAAAACAAAAACCCACCAAACCCAAAATGAAGTAAAAAAAAAAGAAGGAATAAATAACTAGTGTTGTAATTTGGTTCCAGTAGTTTTAGTTTGGGCTTTTTCTTTTTCTTAATCACTTGCTTTTCGACACCTGTACATCAGTTCCATGAACAAAATTCTCAGTAAAATAACAGTTAAAAAAACACTTGAATTTGTCTGAATTTTTAAACTAAACCATCCACTCAGAACGTGTCAGCGCTGACGCATCAGGAGTTAAAGGGTTAATCCTTTCAATATGTGCCGTGTTCGTCTCTATGTTGAAAAATGTTGTGCTGTGTCGGATACGGGTTCGGTTCAGATATCGGGTTCATTTATAGCGGGTCGTTCGGGTGCGGATTTTTTTTTTCGTGGGAAAACGGGTCAGAGTTTAAACATGACGGGTACGGGCGGTTGCAGTTTGTCAAAATCAGAACCGTGCAGGACTCTGATAAGGTGTGCTGTGATAAAAGCTTTGAGTGTTTGTTGAACATTTTGAAGAAGTACTGGCAGCGCTAGTCTCTGCTTTTTCTAACAGTTCTGACCCCCCCCTCCTCCTCCTCTTTGGATGCTTTCACTTCAGATGTGCAACTACGGAAAGCAGCCTGGTTCATGGTTTTCTTTTTGCGAGGAAAAAAAGTCAGATTGCACGATTTTCCTAAAATATGAATCGATTTTGCCATAAAACTCGATTTTAAATCTAAATCGATTTTTTTGCCCAGCTCTCTCTCTCTCTCTCTCTCTCTCTCTCTCTCTCTCTCTCTCTCTCTATATATATATATATATATATATATATATATATATATATATATATATATAGACTCTGAAACTGACCAAGTGTATTAGTCTCATTTTAGTCCAAATATGTGATCAGATGTTTTTTTCATTATCAATCATCTCTGAACGTTTCATCAAAATCTGTCTGGTCTATCTGGTTTTATATATATATATATATATATATATATATATATATATATATATATATGTGTGTATATATAATTTGATTGGAAACTCAAAACCAGATAGACCAGACAGATTTTGATGAAACGTTCAGAGATGATTGATAATGAAAAAAACATTAAATATTGATCTCTAAAGGTCAAAGGTCAAGGTGCCAGTGAAGGTCAACAGTTCAAACACATCAGTGGTGATATCTCAGAATCCAGACCAGATAGTATCGGGTGTTTTTTTTTCCTTCATATCGTCTGACCTTCTCACCTCACATGAGATAACACCAATAGGCTCC
This sequence comes from Siphamia tubifer, assembly GCA_020466265.1. Lineage (NCBI taxonomy): Eukaryota > Metazoa > Chordata > Actinopteri > Kurtiformes > Apogonidae > Siphamia > Siphamia tubifer. The sequence goes on from CM035788.1 coordinate 1,461,163, forward strand.
ATGACGTCACGTAAAGACGTCGTATGACGTCACGTAAAGACGTCGTATAACGTCGCACCAATGGTATATTTGGTAAATGTATGACCTTTACCTTAAAGCAGGTTATTGACATATTTACCATTGATTTAGTTTAATGTGTTAGCGTTAGCGTTAGCACAGACTGGTGCTGCTTCACTGAGGTCTGAACTCTACCACTGATCTAGTTTATTATTGTTCACCCCGTTCAGGCGTGTGTACATGTTGAGGTTATTTAATGATGTTTCACAAACCCCAGCTAGGGCTGAGACAGTGACTAAAAACCGAAGCAGTGGGATTTTCAGGCAGAGCTAAAGGACAGAGCAGGAAGCATTCCCATCCTAAATGTCAGTAGTCCTGTCGCATTGATGTTAATTGATGAAGAATCTGGTGTTTCTTGTTGGCTTGAGTACTACGCACACACGCACACACACACACACACACACACACACACACACACATTTAGTGGTGTTCACCCTGTGTGACAGGATGGCCTGAGGGGTTTAGGTCTGGCCTCTGGCTGGTGACACTAATCCAAACAGGCTAAACCAAATGACGAGGAACGTAACCCCCCCCCACACACACACACACACACACACACACACACACCCCTACCTGTGGCAATGTTCAACCCTTTGCTTCAGAGCAGGTTCTCATAGATTCTGGTATTTCCTGTTCACACTTGCCCATCCTAAAATCTGACCCTTGTGAGTTTTATTTTACTCCGTTGGTCTCACATCTGACTTTACAGAAATGAAACCATTCCCTATGGATGTCAGGTAGGGTGGCTTCATTTCTAACATGTCACTTTTGTGTAACAGAACAGTAACAGTAAAACTAACCTGTCTCACAACGGTCTAAACCCAGCTCACATTCTCTACTAGTGGGTGAACAGTCCAACACTTAGGAAATTCTGCTTCACAACGATAAGAGTCGACATTAAAGGGACAGTTCAGTATTTTTCAGATGAATGTGTTTGTCATCAGTGTCTTTACTCTGGTGCACCCACAGTGACTCCACCCCTCTCTTCTGACTCCGCCCCTTTACTCTGGTGCACCCACAGTGACTCCACCCTTCTCTTATGACTCCGCCCCTTTACTCTGGTGCACCCACAGTGACTTACCCCCGACAGTGTCCTGTGAACCCAGTTCTGGTCCAGTTTTGGTCAAAGCCAAAGTAGCCCCGGCAGGTTTCCTGGGGTCAACAAAATACGTGTTTCTTCTCAAAACAGTATGTGTTGGAATACTGATTTATTACAATTTATTAGTGATTTATTACAAGGTGTGAGTGCTAGTGTTGTCACTGTTAACAGCTGTGTGCCTTAACAGTTGTTACGTGCAGGTGCACAGCTGTTAGCAGTGACAACGCTAGCGTATTGATCGCTGTTGAAAGAAAGTAGCTCCAAGCAATTATGAGGTGTGAGTTTTTGTTCCGTGACGGTTTTGTTTTGTAAATAAATCACTGCTGCTGGGACGACAGAATAAAGGTAGTCCTGATCACACTCTGTTGGAGTGATGATCAAGGTGATTCCTACGCTAGACAGAGTGTTTACTTCTATTATCTGTTAGATTTTGAATATTTACGTTGTTTTTTACAGATAAATATATTGTCTGTTCTGTAAAGTGTAAAAACACTACATACATTTATAATTTGTTAAGTGCTGAGCATATTTACACTTAATATTTCGACCTGACAAAGTAGGGACCATATGTACAGACCAGGGCTCTAAATGAAAAAAAACCTTACCAGCCACTTTGGCTGGTGGTGAGCGATAGAAACCGACAACACGAAAGTTCCTCCATTTCCCATGAACTCTACCGTGATGACGTCGCATGCATCCATTGGCTGCGTCCTCATTGCATTCGATTTCGAGCATTTTCGCGCGGTTGACTCTGAGGTGAAGAAGAAGACGATAAGAGATAGAAGAAAGAGAATATTTTCTGAAGCGTGTGTTGTGTCAGTGAGAACGAAAAAAAAAGAATGGTGGTTGGGAGGTTCGGAGTGTGGGGGTGAGAAAAGGTCAAAGGCTGGAGGGGATGTTGTCGAGTCTGAGGTAACACTAAAAAAAAAGCAGAGGACATTTAACCCAAAATGTTTTGGGGGTCGTGAGTGGCTGGTGTTCTGGTGAAATGTTGTAGAAGTTTATAAAAGTTCAGAATATTTGAACATGTTAATATGCTGCAATTCCTTGTTTTTGAAGAAATGATATAGGACCAATTGAGAAAACTTTTGAGGAAAATTGAGCAACAAGATGTGATGTTATGTATTGTATAAATAATATAGGTGAGATAAAAGTAAAGAAGTGTTAATAGTGAAAAGTGAGAAAATGTAAAAGCAAGAAGTTTTAAGAGTTAAATGTGAAAATGTAAAAAAAAATGTGATCATATGTTTAAAGAAATGAATTATTTCAAGAGGAAAAGGGTTAAATAAAATAATTTAAAGAAATTTGAAGGCGTATGTCTCATTTTGGTCAGGGGAAAAATGGCTAGTTGAATTTCTGATTGGCTAGTAAGATAAAAAATCTACTAGCCACATTGGCTGGTGATGAAAAAAGTTAATTTAGAGCCCTGGTACAGACCCTTATAACCTTAACCAGCTGGTTTGTTTGACATGATAGTGACTTTAAAGAGTTTGACGGGGACCTTTACTGACGAGCCCATTCATTCACTCTAACGCTATCATAGTGATGGTCAGTCTGAAGCTCTGAAGGTGACGGCAGTGAAATCACTTGGGATTATATTTCACGAAAGTTACGACACTCCTGCTTAGAACAACTGTCATTGGAAACACGTTCAAATACTAAATATATATACATTTTAGGGATATCAATATTGTTTTGCGAAAAAGTGTAATGGAAATGCAGCTAATGTCATCGCCGACACAATGTCCAAGCCGAAATGTCATTAATTTATATTTAAACTGACACACAAATAGTTAGCATTGCAAAGTTCTTAATGTCATTTTTGTATGCTCTGCTTTTTCTAAAGATGATCTGTTCAACTTTTAGGCTGGAATTTAGGTCTAGTTTCATCATCGCCCAGTCTAACTGGTCTGTTTACACTCAGAGTTAATTAAAGCAGAGCAGGGTTGCAGCTATACAACATCATTATACACTTTTCTGTCATCAAAACTATTTCATTTATGCTACAATAAAAGCAGAAACTGCAATGGCTGGGAATCAAACCGAGGCCTCCCGCGTAGCAGGCAAGAATTCTACCACTGAACCACCAATGCTTGAATGATAGGTCACATGACCTCCTGTTACAGTGGTGTAAGTTTGTCCCCTCAGTTTCGCCGTTTCCTCGACATGAGGGAAAAGGCTTTAAAACCGTTCTAAACCTGAAGATAGGGTTGTCAAATAAATCGATTTTAGATACTAAATCGATATTGACCCTTGGTATCTAATTAGATACTAAGTTGCTGGAAAATCGATTTTTGTTTTTATGGCGTGTCGCCGCTTTTTTGTAGCGGGTAACGTTAAGAATTGTAAACAGGCATCAACGCGGTCAGCTCTGGCACAGCCGTAATGCCGGCGTGTAAGTTAAAGTCTCTTTTTTTCTCCAGCTGCCTCTGACAGCACACGGGATGACGCCAGTGCGACCACAGACCTATACACTATTTCTATAGGTCTGTGATTGGACCATCCGATGTAACTTTGCTTTTAAAGGCCTCCATATAGTCGAACGTTTATGCGCGCGGGGCGGCAGCCAGGCGGTAGCGCATAGTATCACGTTACCACCACGGAGGCCACCGTGAGCATGTCAGCCTATCATTTTTGACGTGCGCGCTGCTAGTCCCGCAAGGGGTCCGCGGTGGTCACATGATGCAATACGCTGCCGCCCGCGCACATAATGCTCGACCATAAAGAGTCTTGCAGTTAGCACTGCAGAAGGACTTGAGCAAAAAGATAGACCTACCTTAACTTACCAAGAGATAGACATGCATTTATTCTGCACCCGCACTCACTACCTTTTTTTAACAGTCCATGGAGGACATTTTAAAAGGAATCCCTCACATCTCCAGTATCGAAATAGTATCGAGTATTATCCTTAGTATCAGTATCGAGTTGGAAATTTTTGTATCGTGACAACACTACCTGAAGATGTACAATTTCTGATATTTGAGATTTACAAATAGACTAGCCAAAACTAATTGTTGATTTGGTGATGAGTTTGTTAATTCATTGAACTGTTGTCTTTGTCCCAGTCTACATACATATTGGTTTTCGGGGACATGAGATGCTCAACTTCCAGGTCAGGATTTAGTTCAGAGGTCTTTTCTATGCACAGAGCAATTCATCCTGTTTTGGTTTATTAAGTCAGCAGGAGTAGAGTTAAATTTAAAGGGAAGCAGGACTACAGCTACAGAACTTCCTGGACAAATAGTTACATCATATTGTACTCAGTAAAAAAAATGCCACTGCATTGGGCAGGAACCGAACGCAGGCCTCCCATGTGGCAGGTGAGAATTCTACCACCGAACCACCAATGTTTGGATTAGTGGTCACATGACCTCCTCCAGCTGTGGTGTAGGTTTCTTCTCCACTGTTTCCCTAAGCGTGTAGGCAAAGGCTCTAAAACTGTTGGAAACTTCAGATATTTCAGATTCCCAGACAGACTGGCCAAAACTAATTGCTAATTTAGTGATTAGTCAATTAAAGGAATAGGTGTTGGGGGGAGGGGGTTACTGCAAACTGTTAACACATCACACCTCATCATGTTCTGGTCTAACTTCTCTGTAGGAGGGGGGATACACTGCCCCCAGGTCAAACTGAATGTGTCTCCACAATCCCTAAGAGTGGAATAAGTGTGTGGAAGCGTTTTCCTAGTGACGCTGGTGTGTGCATCAGCTGGGTTCGTCCACACCAGAAGACCTCCTCAGACTGTACCGTAGTTTGATCCTCCTGCTGTTTCAGTTTCTCAGACGTGCAGACAAACTTGGACTTGTATAATTTACTTTTAGTTGATCTATGACTGCAGCTCAGCTGAGCCTGAACTGTTGTCTTTGAAATGTTCCAATGCCTGTCCAGGATTAGGTTCAGAGGTCTAGTCCATGTGTTCAACACTTCATCATGTTCCAGTCTTACTCGTCTGTTTCCATGCAGTCGTTACATTTGAAGGAGAGCACAAGTGCAACTACAGGAATGGAATATTTATTATTTACTATTTTACATGAATTAAAGCACTTGTTGAATTGTCTGAGGTGTCACTCCATCCTGTCATTCTGCCGTCGAAAATCCACCAATGCTTATGAGAGAACCACATGACCTCATAGAGTAGGGGTGTACTCTCCACCTCCCCCTTTGACCGTAGACAGTTTCCACTCTTTTACTTCATGTAACCGGGAATCGAACCCAGGCCCTAGCTGTGAGAGCGCCAAATCCTAACCACTACACCACCAGGGACGGTGTGAGTTACAAAAAGGAGAAAAAAAACCCAAAAAACAGTATTATTGTTTTTTTTATATTTATTTTGACTTTTTATTGCATTATTTTGTTTTTTTCACATTATTTTAATGTTTTATTGCATGATTTTAACCTTTTTATCGCAGCGTTTTGACTTTTTATTATGTGATTGTTTTCTTTTTATCATGTGAGTTTATTTTGACGTTTTATCGCTTGATTTTGACGTTTTCTGGAGGTCAAAGGTGACATGTGTCCAAATTAACTTGTGTAATGTGTGTGTCAAATATAGACGTATCACACTATAACTTAATCAATACTGGATATATTATCACATGCACTGACACATATATACACATAACCAAATTATCAATATTGCAAAAGGTCAAAGGTCAAGGCGGCATTTAGCAGAAAGGTCAAAATCACATTATTGGTTGTAATTCAAGAACAGGTTGTCATAGAACCTGGAGATTGACACAAAATAGATTAGACGTTCCCTGAACACTGGTTGTATGTTGTAGTTTTTGTGTTAACACACTTTCAGAGTGTTACTCATCTCATTCATTCATTCATTATCTGAACCCGCTTTATCCTCACTAGGGTCACGGGGGTCACTGGGGGCCTAATCCAGCTACAATGGGCGAAGGCGGGGTACACCCTGTATGAGACGCCAGTTCATGGCAGGGCTGAACATATATAGACAAACAATCACTCTCACATTCACACCTATGGACAATTTTAGATTAACCAATTAACCTATCAGTGCATGTGTTTGGATGGTGGGAGGAAACCGGAGTGCCCGGCGAAAACCCACGCGGACACGGGGAGGACATGCAAACTCCACACAGAAAGGTCTGGTACGGGATTTGAACCAGGGTCCTTCTTGCTGTGAGGCACGAGTGCTAACCACTGCACCGCCGTGCTAACCACTGCACCGCCGTGCTAACCACTGCACCGCCGTGCTAACCACTGCACCGCCGTGCTAACCACTGCACCGCCGTGCTAACCACTGCACCGCCGTGCTAACCACTGCACCGCCGTGCTAACCACTGCACCGCCGTGCTAACCACTGCACCGCCGTGCTAACCACTGCACCGCCGTGCTAACCACTGCACCGCCGTGCTAACCACTGCACCGCCGTGCTAACCACTGCACCGCCGTGCTAACCACTGCACCGCCGTGCTAACCACTGCACCGCCGTGCTAACCACTGCACCGCCGTGCTAACCACTGCACCGCCGTGCTAACCACTGCGCTAACCACCGCACCGCCGTGCTAACCACCGCACCGCCGTGCTAACCACCGCACCGCCGTGCTAACCACCGCACCGCCGTGCTAACCACCGCACCGCCGTGCTAACCACCGCACCGCCGTGCCGCCGTTACTCATCTCATATTGTTTAAATGGATTCAGGGTTTAACTTCAGCCTTCAAAGCCGCTCTGCCTTTGGGAAATGTTGGTACAATAAAAAGTGAGATCTATGGTAAATTAACTGTCATAACATTGTGTTTTGAAGAGTCTCTGAGCAGCTTTTTTTGCTGACTTAATGAATAGCCGCCCTGACACGAGGGAATACGAGTGTATTCCAATGACATCCAGCCCAGCTGTGTCTCCATCCTCTTTTGATTACAGCGAGTCAGCTTCATGATTAGTAATACGCTAAGATAATGTCCTCGAGGCTAAGTGTCGCACATCAATCTGCTCAGTGTCAGCTTATATCAATTCTACGTTTTGCCTCGTGGGTGAAATCTTTTTAACACTGGTTCTTTGTAGTTAGTCTCCTCTTCCAGTGGGTTTTCCATCTTATCAAACTCATTCAATCACTGTTTGTTTGTCTTTGCCACTGTACATTTAATTCCTTCTCTGTGTATGTGTGTACATCCTGTCTTTTGATGTCAGCAACTATTATATCCCTCACCAAAATGTAGATAAAGAAAAATGAACCTAGTGTCTGTAGTCCATGGACATGTACGTACTCAGTAGTGGATTACAATAAGGGCTTTGACTTTGAATTTTGACATTTGAATATATTTTGAATGTTATAAAAAAAGAGATGTTTGAAGGAATATTAGACAGCTCTTAATATTGGAACCTGTATATGGTCTCATTAGGATTATTTCTTTTATTTTTGTAAATGTGGTTGTAAACCTTTTCAGTTGAGGTCACAGGTTTTTTTACTACGTCTGGGGAATTTATGTAAATCACGAATGCGAAGATCATTATGTTTGAGTTCATTTGGACACCTATAGACGTTAGCGTCCAGCTGGTACGTAACCAACAGCATAGTGGTCAGTGGTCGGTCCTGCTCATTCACGAACAATAGCTGAGGTAGATGGAATGTCTAAGATTCACACTCTGGAAAATGTGTCATAAGTTAAAGTGAGCAGGTAAAACTAATCTATGTGTTGTACATATGGTGTCTGTTTTTGTACCTGCTCATTTTTATAAATGTTCCCCTTTGATTGTCAGGGAGGCTAACAGTTTAGCTAACAGTTTAGAGGCTTTCATTAGTAACAGACAATAAGGAAAATCAAGGAACAGTGTTTCACACACAACAAGGCAACAAACAAAATATGATGTTTGTGGATTATGTAACATTAAAAGTGTCAGCTGATAATAATGTTCATTACTGCCACACTGCATGTTTCATCAGTAATGATTGGAAACATACCAGAATATTTGACATATTTGTCTGAATACTGCCCCCTGGTGGACTGAATGTGATATTTAATTTGATGTGAAGGTGTTACTGAGGCATTTTCAGAGTATATTATTCAAATATCTACATTCATTTTCAAATAAAATTAGATTTTCCCCAGTTTTTCCCCAAAGCTGTAATCATTCTGAACTCACACATCTACTGATGCCACACATCCAAGTCCTGCCAAACACACATTATACACACTTGGGTCAATCTATGTGCAATAATTTTCTTTCCATTTTATTCTTCTCTGGATATTTTAGATATTTTCTATTTTTATATGCATGTTTGCACATGTATAGTTGTACATGTGTATATTCTACTACTGTGCTGTGATGTAGACTATTATATTAGCATTACCTTTAATATGTCATTGGGTACTGCATTGGTCTCCCACATGGTAGCTGAGAATTCTACCACTAAACCACGTGACCTTATCGAGTGGGCGTGTAGTGTACTTAGGCTGAATTAGCCTGAATCCCATTTCACCTCTTAGTCCTTCAGAGTTATAAGGGGTAGGCTTGAATTGAGATTAATGACAGAAGTACACAAATGTAGTATTTTCACTGTAATTAACAGTTTTTCAGTTGTGATAACTGTTGTACTGTATAAAGTTTAACATTGTCACAATGTGTTAATAATCATTTTATACATAAAACACACACGGATAAAAAAATCTATTTCCATAAAGGTGTAGTAATGGGTGGATGTATAGAAGTACTGTGATTGGACACAGATATTAAAGGTGTAGTAATGGGTGGAGGTTAGGGTTAAAGGTCACACCTACAGCAGCAGACATGTTAGTTCAGTTGTGGTTAAAGCTGTGGTTTTTGGTTACGTAACAACTGGTGGAGTGAACTGATGACGAAGGTGAGTGATGAAGGGCTGTCCCAGTTGAAGGGGTGTCCCAGTTCAAGCCCCGCCCCTTATAGACACGTTTGAAGGAGGAAGATGTGGAATAGGATTCAGCCTAAGTACACTACACCTGAGAAGGTCATGTGGTGTCTAGAATAAGCATTGGTGGTTCAGTGGTAGAATTGTCGCTGGGTTCGATTCCCGGCCAATGCAGTCGGTACTTGAATCCCAATGACATAATACAGGTAATGCTAATATAATAGTCTACAGCAGTCCTGGTCATTGTTGTAAATCACTACTGATTATTTTCAATTTATTTGATTTATTTGAACATTAAAAAAAACAATAATAATAATAATGAAAAGAAAACACATAAAAAAAACCCAACCAAGCATGTGGGTGGAAGTTAACATTTATATAATCCCACCCCTTCTTACTGTATCAACTTTCTTACAAAATCCCCTTCCTCCAAAAAAAAAAAAGAACACTAGATTTGTTAACTAATTGCGATACATACATATATATATATATATATATATATATATATATATATATATATATATATATATATATATATATATATATATATAACATAAAATGAAAACCATACACAAGAATAAATACAGAAACAACAACAACACTCAATAATAATAAATAAAATGAGCCACTGAACAAAATAAATACAGAATTATCAAACATTTAAGGAAAACCTTCACACCTCCATCTCATTCTCATATTGTAGAATGATATATCATTTATATTTTGTTTTAAACTGATGCAGATTATGACACTGTTTAAGCTCCTCCCCCAAACTGTTACACAGTTTTACCCCACAAAATGAAATGCAAAATGATTTCCTATGTGAATGTATTTTGTTTACTTTAAAATTGTAAATATAGATCAGAGGTGCGAGAGCGACTGTCCTGCATGTTTTAGATGTATGCCTCCTCTAACAGCAGAGCTTAATGAAAGCTCTATCATTTGAATCAGGTGTGCGTTTACATGAAGGGGTAGAGGTGTGTCAGTTCAGGTTAAGGCAGAAGGGGAAGGGGAGGGGCATTATACCCCTCCAAACAACTCCAAACAGAGGGGTACGAGGAGGCTGAATGTCATATTTCATGGGTGCGCTGCAGTGATGGTCCATGTATAAACGACCCGCAACCGGCCGCTTTTTTGTACTTTTTTTCATAGTAAGTAAGTAAAGTTTATTTATAGAGTACTTTTCACAGACACCAGTCACAAAATGTTTCACATTTTTATTTTATTTATTAGTTTATTTACCAAGGACAGCACACAATAATGGACATTGGTGTAAATGTGTCAATATTAGCAAAAAAATAAATACATTTTCAACTGTTGTCCCTGGACCAGATGTAATATGCCAACATCCACAAAACTAAAATATTTTAAATAAAATTAAAAACATTTTCAAAGGTAAGGTTACACCTGCTTGTAACATCTCTGTAGTCCACACTTTTAAAAACAAACAAACAAAAAACAATAGTATAGACATCGGTACATGGGACTTATGATGTATCACAACAAGAGACACCACATACATTATTATTATATTCAGGTTGAGTTCTAGCCACGCTAGCTCCTCCTAGCGTCAGTAAATCTAATGTTCTATCATAGTAGCCTAGCCACACTAGCTCCTCCTAGCGTCAGTAAATCTAATGTTCTATCATAGTAGCCTAGCCACACTAGCTCCTCCTAGCGTCAGTAAATCTAATGTTCTATCATAGTAGCCTAGCCACACTAGCTCCTCCTAGCGTCAGTAAATCTAATGTTCTATCATAGTAGCCTAGCCACACTAGCTCCTCCTAGCGTCAGTAAATCTAATGTTCTATCGTAGTAGCCTAGCCACACTAGCTCCTCCTAGCGTCAGTAAATCTAATGTTCTATCATAGTAGCCTAGCCACACTAGCTCCTCCTAGCGTCAGTAAATCTAATGTTCTATCGTAGTAGCCTAGCCACACTAGCTCCTCCTAGCGTCAGTAAATCTAATGTTCTATCGTAATAGCCTAGCCACACTAGCTCCTCCTAGCGTCAGTAAATCTAATGTTCTATCGTAGTAGCCTAGTAGGGTTGTCACGATACTAAATTTCCAACTCGATATCGATACTAAGGATAATACTCGATACTCGATACTAATTTCGATACTGGAGATGTGAGGGATTCCTTTTAAAATTTCCTCCATGGACTGATAAAAAAAGGTAGTGAATGCGGGTGCAGAATAAATGCATGTCTATCTCTTGGCAAGTTAAGGTAGGCCTATCTTTTTGCTCAAGCCCTTCTGCAGTGCTAACTGTAAGCCTCTTTATGGTCGAGCGGGGTGGCAGCGTATTGCATCATGTGACCACCGCGGACCCCTTGCGGGACTATGGCAAGCCAATATGGCAAGCCAAAGTGTTCACATAGCCGCGCGTTGTGTTTATCATATCACGCGTTACATTACGCGTTCTAGCACGCGTTCTGACATGCCACCACGCGTTCGGCAACGCGGTCTAGCACACGCAATGGCACGCGTTCTAGCACGTGTTACGGAACGCGTGCTAGAACGCGTTCCGTAACTGTAGTGCTTCCAGCCAATCACTGGCCAACACAACGAGTCCAATATAGCTGAGCACTGATCTTACCTTCACAAACGAAGTACATTCACTCACTGTTTAATTTTTGATAAATATTTTGACTTTTCCTTCATCAATCTATTTAATTTAACTTGTTCAACTTTAGTGTGTCTATTCTTACGGGTTTGTTTATTGTATTTTAATTTTTATTTTGTTGTGCTAATCTAACACATGAGCTGGCTGTAGGTTGCATGTTTTGCCACTAGATGGCAAAGTAAGACGATGGATGATAGTAATGTAGTTTAATCTTCAATGCAAGTGAAAGGTGCAAAACAATAGAAGATGAAATATGTCAGAATCCTAATTATTTATTTGTCCATCCACACGTGAAATGGATGCGACACTCCCGTAAGACCGTGCAAAGATGCAAAAAGCAAAATATAACAAAACAAATATACAACTATACAACTTACAAATATAATAATATACAAGATAAGAAAGACTATAATAATAATAAGTAAAGTGTAAAGTATTAATAAGAATATAGAGAAAGATATGGATAAAATATACCCCGGAGGTAATATAAATATGAACATAGTTATGCATATTACTATATGCATGGTTAAACATCAAGTGTCAATTTCAAGAGTATAACAGAGAGCAAGGGAGACCACAGGTGTCAATGGTCCTGTCAATCACACCTATAACATGTTCAATTAAAAACTTTAAATCCTGAATGTACGTCTGTGAATTATACTTGTCCTGAGAAAAACTGTAACTAAGTGTATGTGTGCAAATATTATTGTAAATAGATCTCTGTTGCATATATTTTTCTCTTGTTTCACCTTCTTGATGACAAATATAACCATAATAATAAGGTTAACCAACAACATATTTTACATAATAGTAATGATGGACATGTCCACAGCACTGCTTCGGAAAACTATCACAACAGGGTCACATGATACAGACGAAATTATGTCATTGAGCCATGAGCAACCATGTATATCTTCTTATATATTTTATCCCATAATTTCATCCTTCACCAAGTGTGTCATCTCAGCCAATGCAACCTCGATTGACATATAATCAAAATATGACAAATCAATTCACATTTTGCTTTATTTATTAATAAAGTATGAAACGGCATCTCACTTTATTTTATCCCTTTTGCATGAAACCTGAAAATACAATAAACAAACCCATAAGAATAGACACACTAAAGTTGAACAAGTTAAATAAAATAGATTGATGAAGGAAAAGTCAAAATATTTAGCAAAAATTAAACATTGAGTGAATGCACTTCGTTTGTGAAGGTAAGATCAGTGCTCAGCTATGGCTGTGACTATATACGCGTGGCTATGTGAACACTTTGGCTTATGGCAAGCCAAAGTGTTCACATATAGCCGCGCGTTGTGTTTATTATATCACACGTTACATTACGCATTCACGAACGCGTGCCATTGTGCGCGCCAGAGCGCGTACCAGAGCGCGTCCTGTAACGCGTGATAGCGCGCCAGTGCGCGTGCTAGAACGCGTTCTGTAACGCATGATATAATAAAGCCAACGCGTGGCTATGTGAACACTTTGTCTTGCCATACGGGACTAGCAGCGCGCACGTCAAAAATGATAGGCTGACATGCTCACGGTGGCCTCCGTGGTGGTAACGTGATACTATGCGCTACCGCCTGGCTGCCGCACGCGCGCATAGATGTTCGTCTAACGAAGCCTTTAAAAGCAAAGTTGCATCGGATGTTCGCAATCACAGACCTATAGAAATAGTGTATAGGTCTGTGGTGGTGTGTGGTCAGAGGCAGCTGGAGAAAAAAAGAGACTTTAATTTACAAGCCGGCATTACGGCTGTGCCAGAGCTGACCGCGTTGATGCCTGTTTACAATTCTTAACGTTACCCGCTACAAAAAAGCGGCGACGCGCCATAAAAACAAAAATCAATTTTCCAGCAACTTAGTATCTAATTAGATACCAAGGTCAATATCGATTTAGTATCTAAAATCGATTTTTTTGACAACCCTATAGCCTAGCCACACTAGCTCCTCCTAGCGTCAGTAAATCTAATGTTCTATCGTAATAGCCTAGCCACACTAGCTCCTCCTAGCGTCAGTAAATCTAATGTTCTATCGTAGTAGCCTAGCCACACTAGCTCCTCCTAGCGTCAGTAAATCTAATGTTCTATCGTAGTAGCCTAGCCACACTAGCTCCTCCTAGCGTCAGTAAATCTAATGTTCTATCGTAATAGCCTAGCCACACTAGCTCCTCCTAGCGTCAGTAAATCTAATGTTCTATCGTAATAGCCTAGCCACACTAGCTCCTCCTAGCGTCAGTAAATCTAATGTTCTATCGTAGTAGCCTAGCCACACTAGCTCCTCCTAGCGTCAGTAAATCTAATGTTCTATCGTAGTAGCCTAGCCACACTAGCTCCTCCTAGCGTCAGTAAATCTAATGTTCTATCGTAATAGCCTAGCCACACTAGCTCCTCCTAGCGTCAGTAAATCTAATGTTCTATCGTAATAGCCTAGCCACACTAGCTCCTCCTAGCGTCAGTAAATCTAATGTTCTATCGTAGTAGCCTAGCCACACTAGCTCCTCCTAGCGTCAGTAAATCTAATGTTCTATCGTAGTAGCCTAGCCACACTAGCTCCTCCTAGCGTCAGTAAATCTAATGTTCTATCGTAGTAGCCTAGCCACACTAGCTCCTCCTAGCGTCAGTAAATCTAATGTTCTATCGTAGTAGCCTAGCCACACTAGCTCCTCCTAGCGTCAGTAAATCTAATGTTCTATCATAATAGCCTAGCCACACTAGCTCCTCCTAGCGTCAGTAAATATAATGTTCTATCATAGTAGCCTAGCCACACTAGCTCCTCCTGGCATGAGTAAATCTAATGTTCTATCGTAGTAGCCTAGCCACACTAGCTCCTCCTAGCATCAGTAAATCTAATGTTCTATCGTAGTAGCATAGCCACACTAGCTCCTCCTAGCGTCAGTAAATCTAATGTTCTATCGTAGTAGCCTAGCCACACTAGCTCCTCCTAGCGTCAGTAAATCTAATGTTCTATCGTAGTAGCCTAGCCACACTAGCTCCTCCTAGCGTCAGTAAATCTAATGTTCTATCGTAGTAGCCTAGCCACACTAGCTCCTCCTAGCGTCAGTAAATGTAATGTTCTATCGTAGTAGCCTAGCCACACTAGCTCCTCCTAGCTTCAGTAAATGTAATGTTCTATCGTAGTAGCCTAGCCACACTAGCTCCTCCTAGCGTCAGTAAATCTAATGTTCTATCGTAGTAGCCTAGCCACACTAGCTCCTCCTAGCGTCAGTAAATCTAATGTTCTATCGTAGTAGCCTAGCCACACTAGCTCCTCCTAGCGTCAGTAAATCTAATGTTCTATCGTAGTAGCCTAGCCACACTAGCTCCTCCTAGCGTCAGTAAATCTAATGTTCTATCGTAGTAGCCTAGCCACACTAGCTCCTCCTAGCGTCAGTAAATCTAATGTTCTATCGTAGTAGCCTAGCCACGCTAGCTCCTCCTAGCATGAGTAAATCTAATGTTCTATCGTAGTAGCCTAGCCACACTAGCTCCTCCTAGCTTCAGTAAATGTAATGTTCTATCGTAGTAGCCTAGCCACACTAGCTCCTCCTAGCATCAGTAAATCTAATGTTCTATCGTAGTATCCTAGCCACACTAGCTCCTCCTAGCATCAGTAAATCTAATGTTCTATCGTAGTAGCCTAGCCACACTAGCTCCTCCTAGCGTCAGTAAATCTAATGTTCTATCGTAGTAGCCTAGCCACACTAGCTCCTCCTAGCGTCAGTAAATCTAATGTTCTATCGTAGTAGCCTAGCCACACTAGCTCCTCCTAGCTTCAGTAAATGTAATGTTCTATCGTAGTAGCCTAGCCACACTAGCTCCTCCTAGCGTCAGTAAATCTAATGTTCTATCGTAGTAGCCTAGCCACACTAGCTCCTCCTAGCGTCAGTAAATCTAATGTTCTATCGTAGTAGCCTAGCCACACTAGCTCCTCCTAGCTTCAGTAAATGTAATGTTCTATCGTAGTAGCCTAGCCACACTAGCTCCTCCTAGCTTCAGTAAATATAATGTTCTATCGTAGTAGCCTAGCCACACTAGCTCCTCCTAGCATCAGTAAATCTAATGTTCTATCGTAGTAGCCTAGCCACACTAGCTCCTCCTAGCTTCAGTAAATATAATGTTCTATCGTAGTAGCCTAGCCACACTAGCTCCTCCTAGCATCAGTAAATCTAATGTTCTATCGTAGTAGCCTAGCCACACTAGCTCCTCCTAGCGTCAGTAAATCTAATGTTCTATCGTAGTAGCCTAGCCACACTAGCTCCTCCTAGCGTCAGTAAATCTAATGTTCTATCGTAGTAGCCTAGCCACACTAGCTCCTCCTAGCGTCAGTAAATCTAATGTTCTATCGTAGTAGCCTAGCCACGCTAGCTCCTCCTAGCATGAGTAAATCTAATGTTCTATCGTAGTAGCCTAGCCACACTAGCTCCTCCTAGCTTCAGTAAATGTAATGTTCTATCGTAGTAGCCTAGCCACACTAGCTCCTCCTAGCATCAGTAAATCTAATGTTCTATCGTAGTATCCTAGCCACACTAGCTCCTCCTAGCATCAGTAAATCTAATGTTCTATCGTAGTAGCCTAGCCACACTAGCTCCTCCTAGCGTCAGTAAATCTAATGTTCTATCGTAGTAGCCTAGCCACACTAGCTCCTCCTAGCGTCAGTAAATCTAATGTTCTATCGTAGTAGCCTAGCCACACTAGCTCCTCCTAGCTTCAGTAAATGTAATGTTCTATCGTAGTAGCCTAGCCACACTAGCTCCTCCTAGCGTCAGTAAATCTAATGTTCTATCGTAGTAGCCTAGCCACACTAGCTCCTCCTAGCGTCAGTAAATCTAATGTTCTATCGTAGTAGCCTAGCCACACTAGCTCCTCCTAGCTTCAGTAAATGTAATGTTCTATCGTAGTAGCCTAGCCACACTAGCTCCTCCTAGCGTCAGTAAATATAATGTTCTATCGTAGTAGCCTAGCCACACTAGCTCCTCCTAGCATCAGTAAATCTAATGTTCTATCGTAGTAGCCTAGCCACACTAGCTCCTCCTAGCTTCAGTAAATATAATGTTCTATCGTAGTAGCCTAGCCACACTAGCTCCTCCTAGCGTCAGTAAATCTAATGTTCTATCGTAGTAGCCTAGCCACACTAGCTCCTCCTAGCTTCAGTAAATGTAATGTTCTATCGTAGTAGCCTAGCCACACTAGCTCCTCCTAGCGTCAGTAAATATAATGTTCTATCGTAGTAGCCTAGCCACACTAGCTCGTCCTAGCATCAGTAAATCTAATGTTCTATCGTAGTAGCCTAGCCACACTAGCTCCTCCTAGCTTCAGTAAATATAATGTTCTATCGTAGTAGCCTAGCCACACTAGCTCCTCCTAGCATCAGTAAATATAATGTTCTATCGTAGTAGCCTAGTTTCACTCAATGTAACTTTTGTCTAGATTTCCCTGAAACTTTTCGACCAATCACAGTGAAGTATAGAGTCAGAGGGCGGACCTTTCAAAGTGACGCTGCGATGATTGGTAGAGAAACAAGCGTAAACAACCATAGAAGAAGAACAACAACAGGTGTAGATTTCCTTTTATCACAGATGAGTGAAGAATGTGAGAAAACGTCAACAATCTTTAAATTCTTTTTACAGAAGCGACAACAGTCGTTCAGCTCCATAATCCACCATTTTGTTTAGTCATTCCTAACTTTTTTCAGACTCCTCCGTCAACTTTCAGACTTTCATTTTACTCTATTTTTTGTGCATTTTAGTGTATTTTTACTACATTTTACAGTTTTTAGTGAATCATATTTTTGGACTATGAAGCGTTCTCAGACCAATCTATGAAATGAATTGGAATAGCGTGGCTAGGCTAGGCAGTTCCCAGATTTTTAGACAGAAGGCTGTACAAAAACTGCTTTTGATATCACCCAGCCTAACATGTTATATTTAGAATTTTTTTAGTCTAGGTTTGATTAAGCCTATCCAATAATTCCATTTTTTCCCTTGGGATGACTTGGCTGGATATTTCTATTTGTTTCTCTCCTGATGATCATCAACATGTCATGTGATGTTCCATGTTACAGTTCATTACTCTTACTCTGAGGGCAAAGTAGATTACAATAGAAGTGGGAGCAGAAGTCAAGTGGACCAACTGACAGAATAACACAGAGCCCAGTTAATAAGAGCACAATCACATCATATAGAAGCCACCAGAGAACAGAGCTGTGTTTCCTTCAGACGACTGAAACGGAGCAGGATCCAACAGGACAATGAAGAGCAGAACAAGTCAACACAAAGCAGTGCTGGGAGTCACACTAAACTTTATATTCCTGCACACCCACGGTTCACAGATCACACACTTCCACAGTCCAACACTAGAAAAGATAAAAGATGATACTTTTTATAGCCTTTTCTGTGTGTGTGGTGTGAGAAATAAGCCTGAGGACAAACTTACAGAGACATAATGTTTCTGCATATAAAAGTAGTGCCTCTTACAGTCTTGACAAAGCAGATACTAAGCTTTGTTTCGTCATCAGAACAGCAACTTCACACAACTAGCAACGTTACCTTCTAATTAGTTACACTTCAATCTCACTGCTCTTTCTGTGTCATTTTAACCCCGACCTTGAAATACAGTAAATATAAACACCACTTTAAAGGGACAGTTAAGTATTTTCACATGAATGTATTTATCATCACTGTCTTTACTCTGTGTTAATGTCTGACTAAAAGTAGACTAAAATGTTGAGACTTGTAGTCGACTATAATATGATTTGTGAAAAGACTAAAAGTGACTAAAGACTAAGAATGAACTTTGACAAAAGACTAAAATGAGTAACAAAATGAACAATGATTGTTTGTTGCAGTACTACCTCAAAGTAAACGCCCTAGTGTTTTCTCGAATGTGTGATGTTTGTGTCTAAGCTTCAGTTGCGGTTGGAAAATGTCAAACATAAATCAGTTGTTTTCTGTTCTGATACTGTTTCAAATTGGAGGAGAAAGAATGAATGAAAGAAAAAGCAGCGTAGGTTCCAGGCTTCTGTAAGAGTAACAGTAGGATATGTCGTAAATGAGCCCAATAAAAAAACGGTCTTTATAAAAACATGCTCATGGCCTGGGTGTTTTCTGGAAATTTCTCAACTGTCTGATGTGCAGAGCGGTGGGAGCTGAGCGGCAGTAACACACAGAGGTCTTGATGATGATCCTGATGGTGCTAATGATGAAGCTGATAGTGGCACAGACTGTGGACACATGGATTCATACTGTCAGCTGTGGGCAGACCAACACATAAATATACACCCACGACCTTCTACCTCAGTCGTCTTCGCTCATATCCTCCTTCTGCTCCTCCGCTCGCCCTCTTGTCTCTATCTCTTTGTATCACGGGGGGGGGGGGGTCTGTGTAGATGAGTCGGAGCTGGAGGTCGTAGGAGGAGCAAGGGTTATGGAAGGCAGCCGGCTCACTGCTTTGTTTTGTGTTAGCTTACGCAGGTGCAGCGCGTGGAAAAGATCTCATGATATAGTTATTAGCATTCAGTGGACAATGGACAGTGGACAATAGCACAAATTAGGGATGTTAACCCATGACCTTTTGACCGATGGTTGACTGCGTCAATGTTGTCCGGTCATAATTTTCTGTCGTCAGTTAAAAGAAAAACCCCCAAACATCCTGCATCAGTCATTCCACTGCACAAACTGGTTGTCATTGTAGTGTAGGTTATAAAGAGGAAGCTGTGTGATCTGTCTGCAGCGTAACTAGTATTCACAGACTAATCTCACCCCTATTTTGTGTTTCTATGACAACCTGTTGTTGAATTAGAGCCAATAATGTGATTTTGACTTTTCTGCTAAATGCAACATTGTGATCCAAATGAAGTCCAAAACATTTATAAATATCCACAAATGTTTTTCTATTGTATCATTTAACAGGACCTGCCTCCAATATCCCAAGTTTCATCTGAATATTTTCATTTACAAAATAATCAAACACTAACTGCATGAATGTGGTTCAAGAACAACATTCATTTACCTTTATTAAGAAATGTAGGTAAAATTGAGTGAATGTTTAAAGGGTTAAAACTACACATAAAATATTGTTATTGTCTTTCCAAGCTTTAGCTAAGACTGGCGAACCATGACACCATAGTTGTAGATACTGTTAACCTTCACTTTATTTGGGCGGCTCTTCAGGCAGCTGTGGTTCAGTTAGTAGAGCAGGTCGTCCAATGACTGAAGGGTTGGTGGTTCACATCCCAGCTCTGGCTGTCCTTGAGCAAGACACTGAACCCTGCCTAAGTCTCCCAGTAGGACTGACAGAACCTTAGAAACCTACTGGTGTATGAGTGTGTGTGAATGGGTGAATGTGAGGCTAATGTAAAGAGTGTGAATGGGTGAATGTGAGGTGAATGAAAAGTGTGTGAATGGGTGAATGTGAGGCGAATATAAAGTGTGTGAATGTGAGGCGGATGTAAAGTGTGAATGGGGGAATGTGAGGCTAATGTAAAGTGTGTGAATGGGTAAATGTGAGGCGAATGTAAAGTGTGTGAATGGGTGAATGTGATGCTTATGTAAAGTGTGTGAATGGGTGAATGTGAGGCTTATGTAAAGTGTGTGAATGGGTGAATGTGAGGCTAATGTAAAGCGTGTGAATAGGTGAATGTGAGGCGAATGAAAAGTGTGTGAATGGGTGGATGTGAGGCGAATGTAAAGTGTGTGAATGTGAGGCGAATGTAAAGTGTGTGAATGGGTGAATGTGAGGCTTATGTAAAGTGTGTGAATGGGTGAATGTGAGGCGAATGTAAAGTGTGTGAATGGGTGAATGTGAGGCTAATGTAAAGACTGTGAATGGGTGAATGTGAGGCTAATGTAAAGTGTGTGAATGTGAGGCTAATGTAAAGTGTGTGAATGGGTGAATGTGAAGCTTATGTAAAGTGTGTGAATGGGTGAATGTGAGGCTTATGTAAAGTGTGTGAATGGGTGAATGTGAGGCTAATGTAAAGCGTGTGAATAGGTGAATGTGAGGTGAATGAAAAGTGTGTGAATGGATGAATGTGAGGCGAATGTAAAGTGTGTGAATGTGATGCGAATGTAAAGTGTGTGAATGGGTGAATGTGAGGCTAATGTAAAGTGTGTGAATGGGTGAATGTGAGGCTAATGTAAAGTGTGTGAATGGGTGAATGTGAGGCTTATGTAAAGTGTGTGAATGGGTGAATGTGAGGCTTATGTAAAGTGTGTGAATGGGTGAATGTGAGGCGAATGTAAAGTGTGTGAATGGGTGAATGTGAGGTGAATGTAAAGTGTGTGAATGGGTGAATGTGAGGCAAATGAAAAGTGTGTGAATGGGTGAATGTGAGGCTTATGTAAAGTGTGTGAATGGGTGAATGTGAGGCTTATGTAAAGTGTGTGAATGGGTGAATGTGAGGCTTATGTAAAGTGTGTGAATGGGTGAATGTGAGGCTAATGTAAAGCGTGTGAATAGGTGAATGTGAGGCGAATGAAAAGTGTGTGAATGGGTGAATGTGAGGCGAATGTAAAGTGTGTGAATGTGAGGCGAATGTAAAGTGTGTGAATGGGTGAATGTGAGGCTAATGTAAAGTGTCTGAATGGGTGAATGTGAGGCTAATGTAAAGTGTGTGAATGGGTGAATGTGAGGCTTATGTAAAGCGTGTGAATGGGTGAATGTGAGGCTTATGTAAAGTGTGTGAATGGGTGAATGTGAGGCGAATGTAAAGTGTGTGAATGGGTGAATGTGAGGCTAATGTAAAGACTGTGAATGGGTGAATGTGAGGCTAATGTAAAGACTGTGAATGGGTGAATGTGAGGCTAATGTAAAGTGTGTGAATGTGAGGCTAATGTAAAGTGTGTGAATGGGTGAATGTGAGGCTTATGTAAAGTGTGTGAATGGGTGAATGTGAGGCTTATGTAAAGTGTGTGAATGGGTGAATGTGAGGCTAATGTAAAGCGTGTGAATAGGTGAATGTGAGGTGAATGAAAAGTGTGTGAATGGATGAATGTGAGGCGAATGTAAAGTGTGTGAATGTGATGCGAATGTAAAGTGTGTGAATGGGTGAATGTGAGGCTAATGTAAAGTGTGTGAATGGGTGAATGTGAGGCTAATGTAAAGTGTGTGAATGGGTGAATGTGAGGCTTATGTAAAGTGTGTGAATGGGTGAATGTGAGGCGAATGTAAAGTGTGTGAATGGGTGAATGTGAGGCTTATGTAAAGTGTGTGAATGGGTGAATGTGAGGCGAATGTAAAGCCCTTTGAGCACCATGAAGGTGGAACAGAAGTATATAAGTGCAGAACATTTACTATTTATTTGTTCGTCCTGTCAGCACTTGACAAACATGTTTTAGGGTCAATAATGACGTGGTCTGTGGCTAAAACAACAGAAAGACTGTGCAGAGTACCAGCTTCCTGTTTGACTCAGGAGTCGATTGTCAACACAGAGGAGGGTGTTGCTGCCAGAAACAGGTCACACACGTCATGTTGGACAAACTAGTTTGTCTGGAGTAGAGCTCTTCTTCCCAGTTAAAGGTGTGTCCAAACCCTTCACATAACACCACCTGCTGTTAGCACCTGGATAGTGCTGACATTATTCAACTTTTTATAGACACTAAGTGAAAAATGAGACTGAAATAGTTGATTTATTGACATTTATTGATGTTTTTTAATACTGTTGGGGTTTAGATGGACCTCTGGCAGCTGAAGGAGGTAGAGCTTAACTTGGAAAGGAGTAGAACACAAATCTGAACCACCTATCCTCCACCTATCCACCACCTATCCACCACCTATCCACCAACTATCCACCAACTATCCACCACCTATCCACCACCTATCCACCACCTATCC
Source organism: Siphamia tubifer (assembly GCA_020466265.1). Classification (NCBI taxonomy): domain Eukaryota; kingdom Metazoa; phylum Chordata; class Actinopteri; order Kurtiformes; family Apogonidae; genus Siphamia; species Siphamia tubifer. The sequence goes on from CM035788.1 coordinate 1,483,640, forward strand.
TCCACCTATCCTCCACCTATCCACCACCTATCCACCAACTATCCACCACCTATCCTCCACCTATCCACCACCTATCCACCACCTATCCACCACCTATCCACCACCTATCCACCACCTATCCACCACCTATCCTCCACCTATCCTCCACCTATCCACCACCTATCCACCACCTATCCTCCACCTATCCACCACCTATCCACCACCTATCCTCCACCTATCCACCACCTATCCTCCACCTATCCACCACCTATCCACCACCTATCCACCACCTATCCTCCACCTATCCACCACCTATCCTCCACCTATCCTCCACCTATCCACCACCTATCCACCACCTATCCACCAACTATCCACCACCTATCCTCCACCTATCCACCACCTATCCACCACCTATCCACCACCTATCCACCACCTATCCACCACCTATCCACCACCTATCCTCCACCTATCCTCCACCTATCCACCACCTATCCACCACCTATCCTCCACCTATCCACCACCTATCCACCACCTATCCTCCACCTATCCACCACCTATCCTCCACCTATCCACCACCTATCCACCACCTATCCACCACCTATCCTCCACCTATCCACCACCTATCCTCCACCTATCCTCCACCTATCAACCACCTATCCACCACCTATCCACCACCTATCCACCACCTATCCACCACCTATCCTCCACCTATCCTCCACCTATCCACCACCTATCCACCACCTATCCTCCACCTATCCACGACCTATCCACAACCTATCCACCACCTATCCACCACCTATCCACCACCTATCCACCACCTATCCACCACCTATCCTCCACCTATCCTCCACCTATCCACCACCTATCCACCACCTATCCACCACCTATCCTCCACCTATCCTCCACCTATCCACCACCTATCCACCACCTATCCTCCACCTATCCACCACCTGTCCTCCACCTATCCACCACCTATCCACCACCTATCCACCAACTATCCACCAACTATCCACCACCTATCCACCAACTATCCACCACCTATCCACCACCTATCCACCACCTATCCACCACCTATCCACCACCTATCCACCACCTATCCACCACCTATCCACCAACTATCCACCAACTATCCACCACCTATCCACCACCTATCCACCACCTATCCTCCACCTATCCTCCACCTATCCACCACCTATCCACCACCTATCCACCAACTATCCACCACCTATCCTCCACCTATCCACCACCTATCCACCACCTATCCACCACCTATCCACCACCTATCCACCACCTATCCTCCACCTATCCTCCACCTATCCACCACCTATCCACCACCTATCCTCCACCTATCCACCACCTATCCACCACCTATCCTCCACCTATCCACCACCTATCCTCCACCTATCCTCCACCTATCCACCACCTATCCACCACCTATCCTCCACCTATCCACCACCTATCCTCCACCTATCCTCCACCTATCCTCCACCTATCCACCACCTATCCACCACCTATCCACCACCTATCCTCCACCTATCCTCCACCTATCCACCACCTATCCTCCAACTATCCACCACCTATCAACCACCTATCCACCACCTATCCACCACCTATCCACCACCTATCCACCACCTATCCACCACCTATCCACCACCTATCCTCCACCTATCCTCCACCTATCCACCACCTATCCACCACCTATCCTCCACCTATCCACGACCTATCCACAACCTATCCTCCACCTATCCACCACCTATCCACCACCTATCCACCACCTATCCTCCACCTATCCTCCACCTATCCACCACCTATCCACCACCTATCCTCCACCTATCCACGACCTATCCACGACCTATCCTCCACCTATCCACCACCTATCCACCACCTATCCTCCACCTATCCACCACCTATCCACCACCTATCCACCACCTATCCTCCACCTATCCACCACCTATCCACCACCTATCCACCACCTATCCACCACCTATCCACCACCTATCCACCACCTATCCTCCACCTATCCTCCACCTATCCACCACCTGTCCTCCACCTATCCACCACCTATCCACCACCTATCCACCACCTATCCACCAACTATCCACCAACTATCCACCACCTATCCACCACCTATCCACCACCTATCCACCACCTATCCACCACCTATCCACCACCTATCCACCAACTATCCACCAACTATCCACCACCTATCCACCACCTATCCACCACCTATCCACCACCTATCAACCACCTATCCACCACCTATCCACCACCTATCCACCACCTATCCACCACCTATCCTCCACCTATCCACCACCTATCCACCACCTATCCACCACCTATCCACCACCTATCCTCCAACTATCCTCCACCTATCCTCCACCTGCCTACACACATACATACACACACACGCATACACACACACACATACACACACACATACACACACGCACGCGCGCTGGCGCGCACACACACACACACACACACACACACACACACACACACACACACACACACACACACACACACACACACACACACACACACACACACACACACACACACTGCTTCTTTCCCCTGGCTTTTATACTTCAGTCTCCTCCCACAACACCAACATACCACACCCCCTGACTCTAAAACATTTACAATTAAACCATATTTACAATTAACACAATACAAATATATTTTTACTAATACAGAAGAAAGAAAACACTAACTGAAGAAATACTAAACAAGCCTAACTTAACAAAATACTCCCTTAACCCCTCCCCCCTCTCTCTCTCTCTGGTCATTTAACCTGACAAGGTGCAGCTGCAGGAATCCTGTGGCTGCATCTCCATGTGTGCACCCCATGAAGACACGCCCCCAGGAAGTGGACCTCAGAGAGAGAGTGATTAGCAAAGGGGTTTCAAAATAAAACACCCAAAACAAACTTCCTGTATTAGATTTTGTGTTTTGTCACCTTAGTGAGGGGGAGGCTATCCTACAAGCCCAAATCAAAATTAAACATAATCAAATGGTTTCAGTATTACACTTAGATGTTAGCCTAGCCTAGCCTAGCCTAGCCTAGCAGTGCTATCTCTATTCATTCCATATATGGGTCTAGTGGTGCTTCATAGTCAGAGGAGGCGGGGCTAAAAGGTTGTCTTTCAAATCCTCTGTATGCAATAGGACGGTACTACAACCAATCAGTGTAATCTTTAGGATGACGTAGTTAGAGCGCCTGAAAGTAGACGGAGGAGTCTGGAGAAAGTTAGGAATGACTAAACAAAATGGTGGATTATGGAGCTGAACGACTGTTGTCGCTTCTGTAAAAAGAATTTAAAGATTGTTGACGTTTTCTCACATTCTTCACTCATCTGTGATAAAAGGAAATCTACACCTGTTGTTGTTCTTCTTCTATGGTTGTTTACACTTGTTTCTCTACCAGTGTCACTTTGTTAGGCCCGCCCTCTGACTCTATACTTCACTGTGATTGGTCGACCAGTTTCAGGGAAATCTAGACAAAACTTACATTGAGTGAAACTAGACTACTACGATAGAACATTATATTTACTGATGCTAGGAGGAGCTAGTGTGGCTAGGCTACTACGATAGAACATTAGATTTACTGATGCTAGGAGGAGCTAGTGTGGCTAGGCTACTACGATAGAACATTAGATTTACTGATGCTAGGAGGAGCTAGTGTGGCTAGGCTACTACGATAGAACATTAGATTTACTGATGCTAGGAGGAGCTAGTGTGGCTAGGCTACTACGATAGAACATTAGATTTACTGATGCTAGGAGGAGCTAGTGTGGCTAGGCTACTACGATAGAACATTAGATTTACTGATGCTAGGAGGAGCTAATGTGGCTAGGCTAATGTATGGGTAATAACCAACATGTTTCTATTTCACTATAGTTCCTTCACATTTGACAGATGCAGTAATAGTGCAGACACTGGACACTATTCTGTCCTACAAAGTAAAAAGTCAGTAACTGCCCAGGATCCAAACTGATAAAGTAACCTTACAGTTGTTGTTCAGTCCCAGTAGTTGGAGGTAGATTATTGGACATGAGGCAGTTGTTGTTACTGTATATTAACTAGTTCTACAAAAAACCACAGTGATTAATTCTGCTAGTGATTAGTGAGTGGGAATTTAAACTTTTTATTTCATGATTTTGACTTCACTTAATGCAACTTATTTATGAAAAACCTTCATAAAACCATTCATTGACAGTGTGCCTTATAGTCCAGTGCACCTTATAGTGCAGAAAATACAGTTTTCTGTTTCAGTCTAATACAGTGATTGACTGGAAACTATTGGGGCAGGGTCCTTAGTAATGGTCTTTACTATCTTTGTGTTGTATTAGTACTTTAACAGTTACTGTAACAAACACTCAGACATTTCAGATGAGATCTGTTATTACATGACAGAATGATTTGAATGTTGGAAAAAAGACAATAACTAATTTATGCCAAAAAAATGCAGTTAGTGTCTTTTTGTTTTGTAGGACAGAATAGTTGATTGTTGTTTGTGTGTCTGCTCAGCCCAGTAATCAATCACACAATAACCTTTATATATGTTCACACTTAGAGTTGTGTAATAATGTGATTTCCCCGCTAACACACACACACACACACACACACTCAGTCTTTCTTAAATACACACACAAAGCCATTGTTGTCCCAGTGAGGTCAGCTGTTGTCATAGTGTGGCAGAACAGTGTGTGTCTGTCACACTATAAATGGTGCCGTCACCCTTCGCCTCAACAATATGGAGCTGTTTTAATTATTAACAGGAAAATCACTGGGCTGTTCTGCACAAACACACATCTGTATGTGGTTAGGGTTAGATACAGGGCTATCAAAGGGTTCATTCCCTCTTCCATCATACCTGGAAGACATGACATCATTATTAGTCTTCTGCTGAGATGATAATGAACTCTTTTAAGTGTCAGCGCTGACATGGTTTAGTTTAAATATTCCCAAAAATTCAACTGTTTTCCTTCTTTTTAATCTCGCCCAAACAATTTAGACTTTTTATCTCATAATTTTGACTTCACCTAATATGTCTTATAGTCCAGTGCGCCTTATATATGAAAAACCTTAAAAAATAAACCATTCATTGACTTATAATGCAGAAAGTACAGTACATGTAAACAATGGATTAGAAATATTCCACTAGAAAGAACCTGTAAAGGGAAGGTATGATAATGTGTAGACAGTGTTTGGAAGTAGATGTGGTGGATCTGGTAGATGTGGTAGATCTGGTAGATCTGGCGGATCTGGTAGATCTGGCAGATGTGGTAGATCTGGTAGATGTGGTGGATGTGGTAGATCTGGTAGATGTGGTGGATCTTGTAGATCTGGCAGATGTGGTGGATCTGGTAGATCTGGCAGATGTGGTAGATCTGGTAGATGTGGTGGATCTGGTGGATCTGGTAGATGTGGTGGATCTTGTAGATCTGGCAGATGTGGTGGATCTGGTAGATCTGGCAGATGTGGTGGATCTGGTAGATCTAGTAGATGTGGTGGATCTGGTAGATCTAGTAGATGTGGTGGATCTGGTAGATGTGGTGGATCTTGTAGATCTGGCAGATGTGGTGGATCTGGTAGATCTGAGACCAATATTCCTTTGGACTAAAACCTATGTTCATTTTAAGAATTTAACATTTTGAGTCCAGACTGATCTGGGAAATTTGATCCAATCATCATTTAAGACTTGACTTTTCTTTATCACTAACTCACATGTGGGAATTTCATTAGTTTTATTAATCTGACCCCACATTGGTTGTGTGAGGTTATTATAATCACTGTGTGTGTGTGTCCACAGACATATCATGCTATAACTCAATCAGTACTGTTCATATACATATAGCTAATGCAAATCAGATGCCATGATCCATTTGAATAAAGGTCAAAGGTCAAGGTCACAATTAACTAAAAGGTCAAAATCACATTATTGGTTCTAACTCCAGAACAGAGGGTCACAGAACTTTCAGATTGGTACCAAACGATGTAGAATGAAGATTTATACAATTCTCATAATTTGTATTATCACCTACGACCAATAGTTTTTCAGATCTCTGGAGGTCAAAGGTGACATGTGTCCAAATTAACTTGTGTAACACTGTTTGTGTCAAACATAGACATATCACTTAATCAATACTGGATATATTATCATAATATTACACACACTGACACATATATACATATAACAGAATTATCAATATTGTAAAAGGTCAAAGGTCAAGGTTGCATTTAGCAGAAAGGTCAAACTCACATTATGGGCTGTAATTCAAGAACAGGTTGTCATAGAAACTGTAGATTGACACAAAATAGGGGTGGAGTATACTCCTTTTTCCTGAAGCTTTTTACTTGTTGACCAGTGTGATCAATATGAAAATCGTATCATTATTGTTGATTATAATAATCCACCATTTATTTAACATGATCTATTCCCACAAGGTGAACACACCATGAAAAGCTGCTATGATTGTAGCCTGACAATGACTTGTGCAGATTGTTATTGTCAGCCGTCATGATGAGTTGTGTCTCTGAAATTCTGTGGTGATGTAGATGAGCGTTAAGCTGCTCTGTTAGGGAGGGGGGTGGGGGGGAGGGGGCTATTCTCCCAAGGCGATTCTAGATTACATCACTGCCCTTCCCCTTGATTTCCACATGGTGATGTGTATTTGTGTGTAAGCTAGCACGACAGCATGACAGTAGGATGAGAGGCTTGAAGGAGAGATGACAGGAAAGATATGAGCGGCAGCTACAGAAGGGTGACAGGAGGGAGGACGGGTGAGGGCTGGAGGGGTGGAGTACGAACAGGACAGCAAACAAGGGTGGCAGCACATGTAGACGGAGGGGCAGTTAGAGGCAGAAAAGACAGTCCTTCAAAAATGACAACTGTGGACATGCTCGGGATGGGACGTGATTTTCAAATATGCGAATATTTGTGACATGCTTGTGTATTTGAAAAATGATACGAATACTTTCTATAATTAAATAAGCATATTTAACTGAGTTATATTTAGGCCTAATAGAGATTGGTCAAGATAAACCTTTTTGAGTCTTCTCATTTTAATATAATCAAAGTTTACAATCAGTTACAATATTACAAAATATTTCAGCATAAGATTACTTTTAAGATTACAGAAGTCACAAGTCAAGTCATCTGAGTCTTGAGCATCCATGACCTGAGAGGTCATGTGACACTAAAGGGGGACTGAGACACACAGCTGATAACACCTTCCTGTCGACCCCTCCTCCTTCAGGATGTCCTCTGTATTTTTCCCTTACTGAAGGGTTGGGTGTCGTCTTCTTCTGGAGGCTTCTATGTGGTGGGGGTTGTCCCCTCTGTATGGAAACTTCACTGGCATCACTTTTACAGTCACCTTTAAATTCCAAAAAGTACATTCATATTTTTATATTTTTATATTCCTGGTCCCGTTGTAATTTTCAAACACGCTTGAATATATAATACTAATTTCTAATGCTGAGTTACTTGTATTGTGTTTCACTTGGACGTAATGTCGTGTTGACTGTCATTGTACGGTGGTCAACAGGAGCAAACGCACCGCATCGACAAAACGCTGCAAACACAAGAAAGATGAACAACTAAAAACACAAACACATGAAACTAATGCAAGAGAAAAATGTTTCAATAACACAAACAAAGCACAGTGCGAACGTACGTCTGTGTGACGATATCGGTGCCGTCAGATCATGTGTTCTCGGCAGCTGGATTAATTGTGAAAACACCGCCCCCTAGGGGGAGGGTAATGTCACGACCTTTCCCCCTGTGCAGCTGCAGCTTGTTGCAGATGTGTAATACTTAAGCAGTGGAGCTTGCAGTTCCCGCTGCAGGAACATTCAGTTTGTCAACTCCATTACCTGGACTGTACATTCATCACCAAAGACTCTGGCTTTGTTTGGTTTTGTTCCAGTTTATTTTCTGTCTGTTACTAAATGACTTTTCCCTTCGACACTGAGCGTCCTCTCTCCACCTCACCCATCATGACAGGTGTTTGACAGTTTGGTGGGTGTAGATGCAGGGACCATTGACTGTGACGGCTGTTTGTGATCTTCCTGGGGTGTGCGGGGTGCAGTGTTGGGGAGATTACTTTGTAAATGTATTTCTTTACAGAATACAGAATACCTGAATTAAAAAGTAATTTGTAAAGTATTTGCTCGCGGGCAGCAGTGGCTCTGTTCTTTATGTTCTTTATGTGAGTATGGTTGGAACTCTGTGATGAATGAGGGTCAAAGGTCACCAAAAGCATCATGGGTAGCTCCTTCATAGCCAATGGGATGATACATACAATTTGTACATGACATATTTATGTACATTACATAGTTACGCACAGTAATGTACATAGTATTTATGTCTCACATTTCTGTTTCCTTTCGTAAATAGAATCATCTTTCGTATTCGGAGACGAAAAATTGAGGGGAAGGTTTTTCGTTACTTGAATTATTAGTGAGCTTGGTCTGTGATAAGTAGAGGTACCACTGTGTGTGTGTGTGTGTGTGTGTGTGTGTGTGTGTGTGTGTGTGTGTGTGTGTATACCTATATATATATATTAGGGAATCATGATGTCAGATCAGCATCTTGATGTGACACACCTGTGAGGTGGGATGGATTATCTCAGCAAAGCACAAGGGCTCACTATCACACATTTAGACAGATTTGTGAACAATGTTTGAGAGAAATGGTAATATTGTGGATCTGGAATGAATTTTAGATCTTTAAGTCCATCTCATGAAAAATGGGAGCAAAAACAAAAGTGTTGCGTTTATATTTTTGTTGAGTATATATGTGTATATATATATATATATATATATATATATATATATATATATATATATATATATATATATATATATATATATATATATTCCCACAGAGGGTGAGTGTAGGAAAAGAGAAGTTTATAATCAAAACGCTGCCCTTTTAATAACATATACAACTGACTTTTTTTCTTAATTTTCCAGACACACATAAGATCTGATGCTTCCTGCTATCACCATGGAGACCGAGGCCAGTCACATGCTGGAGGCAGCTCTGGAGCAGATGGATGACATCATAGCAGGTAAGTGAACATATAGTTTGTTGTTTTTTCCAGTGTAGATGGATGGGTGGATGTAATATATATATATATATATATATATATATATATAAAAATGTTGAAAAAAGTTCCTCTGGCCCCACCTGGGCGGTGTCTCCTTCAGACTCGGGTCCTCTACCAGAGGCCCCTCCCACCTGGGCGGTGTCTCCTTCAGGCTCGGGTCCTCTACCAGAGGCCCCTCCCACGTGGGCGGTGTCTCCTTCAGGCTCGGGTCCTCTACCAGAGGCCCCTCCCACATGGGCGGTGTCTCCTTCAGACTCAGGTCCTCTACCATAGGCCCCTCCCACATGGGCGGTGTCTCCTTCAGACTCAGGTCCTCTACCAGAGGCCCCTCCCACCTGGGCGGTGTCTCCTTCAGACTCGGGTCCTCTACCAGAGGTCTGGGAGCCTGAGGGTTCTGTGCAGGATCTTAGCTGTTCCTAACAATGTTCTCTTTTGGACACAGATCTCTGATGTTGTTCCTGGTATCTGCTGGAGACATTGTCCCAGCTTGGGGGTCACTGCCCCTAGTGCCCCCATCACTACTGGTACCACTGTTGCCTTCACACTCCACATTTTCTCTAACTCCTCTTTCAGCCCTTGGTATTTCTCTTCTCTTCTCATGTTCTTTCTTTCTCATGTTGCTATCACTGGGGACTGCTACATCTATCACCACCACTGTCTTCTCA
>CM035788.1:1505902-1515902 GCA_020466265.1 Siphamia tubifer
ATACACTAAAAACACTGAAATGTACTAAAACTAAACTACAATACATTAAAGATACAATTACCTGCACTAAAAACTAAATGCAATAAATAAATAAAAAAAATAATAATAATAATATAAAATAAAAAAATCTATAAAAGCTACCCATAACAATACACTAAAACTGCACTAAAAAAACAAAACAAACATAAAATGCACTAAGAATACCATGACATACACTATAAATAAACCAAGATGCACTAACCTGCAAAAAAATAAATTAATAAAAATAAAAATTAATAAAACAATAGTGCGCTAAAACATTTAAAAATTTAAGGGCTTGTTGTTGTAACCCTGTTAATAGTACCATATGTAGGACGGGTGCTGCATAGCTTTCGTGACAGGACACATCATCAGTTGTCAGCGTCATCGGGTGTTTCGGTCATTTAAGACAAGAGGCCGGCCCACCACAGGTCGATCAGACGTGGGTGGTTCCTTGCAGCCCAGATGGTATGGCCTCTCTTTAGTCATAACCAATGGCTTGTTCTCTCTGCCGTGTTTCCCAGCTCTTTGACTTTTCTGTGCATTTGTCCTCTGACTCTAAGGAGCTTTGTTGTTGTCCTTGCTACATAGCCCCTGCAGCCCACCTCTACTGGACGCACCCTTATTTTCCAGCCCTTGTCCTCTGCCTCAGGGTTAGGGTTAGGGTTATGCCTCAGAATAGCGCAGCTTCTTGCGTTCGGTTGCTTCCTTAAGGGCGTCCTCCCAGGAACCGTTAGACACAGAATTAACAGAAACTATGTGGGACAAGTGTTTGTCTAGGATTCCCTCCTGTTCTATCAACAGCAGACATCAGCTGATTTAATTTAAGACTGCCCCCCCTCTCTCCTGCTGGTACCTTGTCTCATTCCTTTTGCTTCTGTTCCTCACTGACAGGCTTTTAGTCTAAAATATTGGACTGGTTTTCCAGGGCTGTGTTCCAATATCTGGACTCAGCACCTTTTCTGCACTGTCTTTGGGTTTGCAGTAGGGATGTTAACCGATGACCGTTTGACCGATGACCGTTTGACCGATGGTTGACCGCATCAACGTTGTCCAGTCTTTTAAAAAAAAAAACAACCAAACATCGTGCATCAGTCATTCCACTGCACATTCTCTTTATCATTGTAGTGTAGGTTATAAAGAGGAAACTTTGTTATCTCTATATAGAATATCTTTAAAAATGATTTGAACATTAGCAGGAAAATACAAGACGACATTTATTAATAACAGAGTTCAGTTAATCTATGTGGTACGACCATTTCACAACAGTTTAGAACCTTTACTCAAAACATAAACTAAATGCAAAGCTGAGGTCATAGAACTTCTAGAGCTAGCAGCTACAACCTGGGACAGCAAGTTGTTACCATGACAACAGTCAGGTATTTCTCACCTGACATGTTTCAGCATGTTACTTCCACCTTCGTCAGAGGCCACGCCGAAACATGTCAAGTGAGAAATACCTACACATATGTCTGAGATAAAAGAAAATACTAACTTAATGTAACAGTAAGTCATAATGAACATTCTACAATTAGCATCTGTTTTGGAAAATAAAAAAAAATATTTTTCGTGGTTTCTGACATAATTTCCGGTAAGTGCAGCAGAACAGTTAGTACGCACTTAGTAAGTATGGAAAGTATACTGTGTGTAAGTGTACAGTATGAATACTGGAACACACCCCAGGGTTTCTCCAGGGTTGTCCAGGGTTTCTCCAGGGTTTGTCCAGGGTTTCTCCAGGGCTCTCCAGGGTTTCTCCAGGGCTCTCCAGGGTTTCTCCAGGCTTCTCCAGGGTTTCTCCAGGGTTGTCCAGGGTTTCTCCAGGGTTGTCCAGGGTTTCTCCAGGGTTGTCCAGGGTTTCTCCAGGGTTTCTCCAGGGTTCTCCAGGGTTTCTCCAGGGCTCTCCAGGGTTTCTCCAGGGTTGTCCAGGGTTTCTCCAGGGTTTCTCCAGGGTTGTCCAGGGTTTCTCCAGGGTTTCTCCAGGGTTTCTCCAGGGTTCTCCAGGGTTTCTCCAGGGCTCTCCAGGGTTTCTCCAGGCTTCTCCAGGGTTTCTCCAGGGTTGTCCAGGGTTTCTCCAGGGTTGTCCAGGGTTTCTCCAGGGTTGTCCAGGGTTTCTCCAGGGTTGTCCAGGGTTTCTCCAGGGTTTCTCCAGGGTTTCTCCAGGGTTCTCCAGGGTTTCTCCAGGGTTCTCCAGGGTTGTCCGGGGCCTAGAAAAGGCCTCTTCAACCTGAACCAGTTTGTGGCTGTTGTCAGACTGTTGGGATTATACCTGAACTGGGAATGATAACTGCTAAAAAAAAAACTAATATTAAAAGAATGAAAGTCTGTAAATCCTCTGTGTTTTCATGTGTGGGTCAATGCCATGTTGACATGAGTCCAGATGGAAAAGCTCAGGTATTTGACCAGCTGTTCTATCAACATGTTTTCAACTGTTTCCATTTTTCACCTACTGGGATGAAGTGAAGTTAGAACAAAGATTGTATCTGTAAACAAGTGACTTTCTTTCTTTCTTTGTTAATTCACTGTTACACTGTTTTCTTTTCTTTTTTTAGTTTTTCTTTAAAGGGACAGTTCAGTATTTTTCAGATGAATGTGTTTGTCAGTGTCTTTACTCTGGTGCACCCACAGTGACTCCGCCCCTTTACTCTGGTGCACCCACAGTGACTCCGCCCCTTTACTCTGGTGCACCCACAGTGACTTACCCCCCACAGTGTCCTGTGAGCCCAGTTCTGGTCCATTTCTGGTCAAAGCCAAAGTAGTCCCGGCAGGTTTCCTAGGGTCAACAAAATAAAACCTGTTTCTTCTTAAAACAATATGTGTTGGAATGTGTGATTTATTTACATAACAAAACTGTCACTGAACAAAAACTCACACCTCGTAATTGTTTGGAGTAGTGTTGTCACGATGCTAAAATTTCCAACTCAATACTATTTCGATACTGGAGATGTGAGGGATTCCTTTTAAAATGTCCTCCATGGACTGTTAAAAAAAGGTAGTGAGTGCGGGTGCAGAATAAATGCATGTCTATCTCTTGGTAAGTTAAGGTAGGTCTATCTTTTTGCTCAAGCCCTTCTGCAGTGCTAACTGTAAGACTCTTTATGGTCGAGCATTATGTGTGCGGGCGGCAGCGTATTGCATCATGTGACCACCGCGGACCCCTTGCGGGACTAGCAGCGCGCACGTCAAAAATGATAGGCTGACATGTTCACGGTGGCCTTCGTGGTGGTAACGTGATACTATGCGCTACCGCCTGGCTGCCGCCCGCGCGCATAAACATTCGACTATATCGAGGCCTTTAAAAGCACCATAGCAGTTGGGAACAGTACAACAACAAACAAACAATTAGGGAACACAAAGAAAATGTTTTAGTTCAGTTTATCAGTGTTTGGCCAAAGCACAGCGACCTGACCTGAGTGCTCAGAGTTCTCATTCCGGCTCTCAGTGACCACAAATAGAAATGCATTACAAACCCCATTAGTGATAACATCAGCCAATCAGTAACAAGGAAATTAGAGCCACTTATCAACAGAATTTAGATATGTTGGTCGTATTGCATTCCATGATGAACCCTGTTTTTGTTTTTTTTCTGTCTGGTGAAGCATCTTGTGGGAATTGCAGTGAAAACACTGCAGTGGTGGATGATGACTGTGATGTTTTTAGTTTTATGGACTTTGTCTCTAATCACTACCTTGGTTTGGAACATGAGTGACAGAGCATTTGTAAAAGTTTCCTACACATACAAACCTACTACATTTGTGGATGAATAGAATAACTGCACAGATTGTTGTAGTTTTTTTCATGTAATTATTTGCTGTTGTTTCACTGCTTATATCAGTGTTTTATTTTTAAATTAATCTGATTCATCAACTAACACAAAGGACTCGATGGTTTTTAACTGAACTGTTTCTTATTTATTTATTTATTAATTAATTTTACCTGATCTTAACCTCATCTTATCTTGTCATTTTTCCTAACCTTACTTTATCTTATTTTATTTCATCTTACCTTATCTGACTGTTTATAACTTACCTTACATTTCCTTACCTTACTTTACCTTAGCTTACCTTACATTATCTTATATTATATTAACTTACATTATTTTACCTCACCTTATCTTAGTGTGTTCAGTGACAGCTGTATGGATTACCCATGATCCTCTTCACTTCCTCTCTGGCCCCACTGTCCTTAATAAACTTTTCATAGTGTTATTTTTTTACCCTTGGACTTTTTCTGAATGTGTGAAGACACTGCACAGTGTGAATGTTTCTGAATGCCAGGGGAAAGATCCAGACAACACACATGAACACACATGTATGCTTCTGATTCGACTCTTTTCAACTCACCACAGCTTCGTTCAACCACTTGTTACAGACAAACTTTAAGGTGGAGTCCCAGAGCTTTCAGAAACCCCCCCCCTCTCCTCCTCAAACTCTTCTCAGCTCTGACTTAATATGATTTGTATGTTTTCTGTGCAGGTTCCAAAGCAGCAACGGTGGAGTTTTCCAGCAGCATGTATGACCTGGGTTCTCCGGTCAGCGGCGGTCCACTGCAGGTGGTTCAGTTGGCGGAGGATCTCAGACTGGCCTTGGAACTCCAACCCAACCAGGAGGACAGAGACCACCTGAGAGCACAGCTGCCCACAGAAACTGCACAGGCTCTGATGCACTGGCTTCAGACTGGAACTGTGAGTAACAGACCCAATCATCTTTCTATTCCCCTCTTGTTTTGTGCGTCCACGTGTAGAGGTTGTGTCAGTTCAGTAGGAGCAAGGCCAAGGGCTTTATACTCCTTCAAATGCAGATTTTCTAGAAGCAGACTCCAAACTGAGGGGTATGAGAAATTTCCCAGAATACAAGGCGAATCATTTTTAAAAAATGGCGGCATCTATGAATGTCAGGATCGGGGTGAGGTGAAGGAGGACTCCATTGCACAATGCTGAAGGAAAAAATAATTTAATAATAAAACTAAGAAACATAAAGACAAGACATAGACAAAACCAAACCAAAACCTGGGAACAAACGTCCAGAGTACGTGGTGATGATGAAGGTCTGGGTTATGGTGACTGAGGAGATGGAAAAGTGTCCGGGTTATGGAGGTGACATTACTGAATGGTCCTGCACTGGCAACTGTAAGCCTTACTGCTTTTATAGCCACAGATGAGGAACGGCTGCAGCTGCGCAGTGCGGGACCAGGTGAGTGTGGAAATGACTGGGGGAAAGGTCACTGGAGCGGAGGTCATGACAATGAAAGAGTGAAAGTGTGAAAAAAATACTCTGGTAAAAGTAGAAATACTGATTCAACTCCTTTACTTAAGTAAAAGTATTTTAAAAAAGTACAAATGCTCAATTGTAATAAAGTAAAAAAAAAAAAAAAAAGTAAAACTGCATTTTTTGCTGTAGATGAAATAATATGTGTTGCATATTTGAAAATGCATAATTCCATTTAAAAAAGCAAAATATCACTCCTTTAAGTAGCCTTTATATTAATAATTATTCCTTAACTTGACATAAAAATCTCACAGTTGCAATGAAATCTATATTTGCTTTGTGAATTTTTACAGAGATGTTATCAAATATGTCATTATTTTAACACTTTGTTATCATAAAAACATGGTTTCATATTTTGCTGTAACTAAATTATCTGTGCATTGGTCAGGAATCAAACCTGGGCCTCCCACATGACAGGCAAGAATTCTACCACTGAACCACCAATGCTCATCTGACCGATCACGTGACCTCCTGCACTTGCAGTGGAGTTTTGCCTTCTGTTTCACTGTGTCCTAGACATGCACACAGAAGGTTCTAAAACTGTTAAAGTTGCACAATTTATGAAGTTTGAGGATATAATCAAAGACACAGCAGAGTAGTTCGAAGTAACACTCTGTATGAAGTTCATCTTGTTAATCAAATTACATCAGTTTTACATAATAAATGGGTTGTCAGAAGTGGGATTCGAACCCACGCCTCCAGGGGAGACTGCGACCTGAACGCAGCGCCTTAGACCGCTCGGCCATCCTGACAGTGGAGTACCATCTTCCCGGTAAGGTCTACTCGAGGGTGATTGAAAGAAGGGTACACTCAGTGGTCGAACCTCGGATCGGATGTGGATTTCCCAGACGTGGAACAGTGGACCAGCTCTTTACCCTCGCTGGGGTGCTGGAGGGGGTATGGGAGTTTGCCCAACCAGTCCCCATGTGTTTTGCGAATTTCGAAAAGGCTTACGACCGTGTCCCCAGAGGTATCCTGTGAGGGCTGCTCCAGGAGTATGGGGTGGATGGTCTCCTACTGGGGGCCATTCAGTACCGAAGGAGCGAGAGCTTGGTCCACATAGTAGTAGTAAGTCGGACCGTTTCCCGGTGAGGGTTGGACTTTGCCAGGGATGCCCTTTGTTCACCAGTTCTGTTCATAACCTTTATGGACAGAATTTCTAGGCACTGCCGGATGGGAGGAGGGGGTGGAGTTTGGTGGCGGGAGGATCTCATCTCTGCTTTTTGTGAATGATATTGTCCTCTTGGCTCCATCGAACAGTGACCTCCAGCTCTCACTGGAGCGATTCGCAACTGAGTGTGAAGCGGCTGGCATGAAGATCAGCACCTCCAAGTCTGAGGCCATGGTTCTCAGCCGGAAAAGGGTAGAGTGTCCTCTCCGGGTCAGGGGGTAGATCTTACCTCAGGTGGAGGAGTTTAAGTACCTTGAGATCTTATTGATGAGTGACGGAAGGATGGAGCGGGACGTTGACAGGTGGATTGGGCCGGTATTCACAGTGATGCGGGTGCTAAACCGATCCGTTGTGGTGAAGAGGGAGCTAAGCCAGAAGGCAAAGCTCTCAATTTACCGGTCGATCTACATTCCGACCCTCACCTATGGTCATGAGCTTTGGGTCATGACCGAATGAATGACATCATGGGTACAAGCGGCCGAAATGAGTTCCCTTCGCAGGGTGGGCGGAGCTCAGACATCCAGGAGGGACTCGGAGTAGAGCCGCTGCTCCTCCATGTCCAGAGGAGCCAGTTGAGGTGGCTCGGGCACCTTGTGAGGACGCTTTTTTAGGGAAGTGTTCCGGGCATGTCCATCTGGGAGGAGACCTCAGGGTCCACCTAGGACACGCTGGAGGGATTGGCCTGGGAACACCTAGGGATTCCCCTGGAGGAGCTGGCTGAGGTAGCTGGGGTGAGGGAAGTCTGGGCTTCTCTGCTGGGGCTGCTGCCCCTGCAACCTAGATAAGTGGGAGACAACAATGATTTTAATAATATAATTTAAATAGTGCTACAGTTTATTATCTTTATATTAAACTGTTGGAGACGACAATCCAATCTGACTGTGTATAAATAGGTTAGACTTTCCCGTGAACTGGAAAGTAACTACACAACTTTATTATTAGTTTTTTGGGAAAGTTCTGTTTTGTATGGGGAGGCTAAGCCCCGCCCTTCTACTTCCAGTCCATGGGTGCGCAGCTCGCAAAAAAAAATGAATGGAAGTGAATGGAGTTAGTCAAGCTAAATTCTGATTCTGTTTGACCAGTGCTCTGAAATGAACATATGATAGTGAAGGTTAATAATAAATATTTGATGATATTGAAATTTTATAATGTATGTATAATAAGTTTACCTTGTACTTCTGCAATTTTATAATTTTGTGCAATCAAATTTTTACAGTTTTGTATGAAAGGTGCTATATAAATAAAGTGTATTATTATTATTATTATTATTATTATTATTATTATTATTATTATTATTATTATTATGAGGGGAAGCAAACGTGACGTTAGCTTTTATGTGGGCTTAGTAAGAGACTACAGTGAGTGGAGGATGTGACGTCAGCTGTGGAGTCTGTGGTGACGTCACATGTTCTCCAGGCGTCTCGTCCAAATTATTAACAGGTTTTATTCACGAACGAATCAGCCGTCTGTTTACAGAAGCAGTTGAAACACAGGTACATGTGTGTGAATCAGGGCACATGACAAACCAGGTACCATTTTCTTTTTTACTCACCATCTCAGGTCCTATGAGCCAACCATAAGACTTAAGTTCCCCATTTTTATGAACTAAAGAAACTGTTGCATTGGCCGGGAATCGAACCCGGGCCTCCCGCGTGGCAGGCGAGAATTCTACCACTGAACCACCAATGCTAACATGTGAAGTGTGATGATGTAATAACTGTGTATCTTGGTAGAGTGGAAACTAAGGTTTAAGATGGTGAAAAAATGATGTTTCTATCACAAGTAGAACCAAAGTTATGGTCATTTTAATATCCACATTTGGACATATTTTACAATTTGCATATTTTTAGATATTGTCCGTTAAAGTTTTGGACTGTTTTGGGGTAGGAAGTCCTTAGCAACGCATAATAATTTGTATCCGATTGACACAAATTGTTGACAGATGTTAAAGGACACTCTGATGGACATGTCACAGAAGTTTTATATATTATAATAATAGGACAGAAGTGTGACGTATTATAATCATTTGGCTTACACCATTGGACAGAACATTCAATATAAGCTTTTACCTCGTACCAAACACTTGGGTGTTTACCCACGGAACGGAGATCGTTTTGTTCGGCGAAAAGAGGTGGAAGTCGTCTTTGTCTTTGCTCAGCAATACCTGAACTTTTGTCACCGCTTAAATAATTGACTCAATAAACACCTTTATTGATTGGATTTCAATGTAATGACCACAGGAAGTGAACATAGAGGTGTTAAGGTACCGTTTTTTGATAAGGTGTAAACACTAATAACAAATCACCTTCCAGCCTAAATTTGGCTGTAGCTCTGAACGGCTCAGCGCGACTTATGCCTGGTTTGGTGGTGGGGGGTCACATATGTGTGTGGATGGGGGGGGGTTACATGTGTTGAGGGTGTGAAGTTGGGAGGGATGCAGTAGATAGAGATCAGAGGTTAGAGTTGAGGACGACGGTGTCAATGCTTCTGTCAGTCCTGCAGACGGGACAGCAGAGACACCGTCTTTCAGGAAGACATTAAGACATTTGAACGATGAGTGGAGGACGTATTGGGGAGGGGGGGGGGGGGGCCCTGCCTGAGAGCCTGCTGGTTATGGACTGATGCTGATGGACTGTTACTGACGTCATGATGCTTTCTATGATTGAATAATAAGAGGTAGAATGACCTCAGTGACCCTAGAGGACACCACTTCTGACCACATGACACCTGAGAATCTTCTCTGTGCCCCCTCCCCACAGTCGACCTTTTCTCTACTTGTAGGCTTTTAATTTTAACTTTTTTTTTTAAAGTCACCCCCTCTTCAGGGAAAACTTTATTTTTAATGACAGTTTGTGTTTAAGTCATAATATCAAAGGTTTTATTCACATGTTTGTCCATTATTTATTTAAAGTCAATGTGTATTCATCCACCCTGCTGACAAAACTACTACATATTTAGCCTTTATTTACTGTATTATAGTGCATTTTGTGTTTTTAATGTATGTTTATGTATATTCTATGTGTATTTTAATCACGTTATGGCATGTTTTTGTGTATTTTGGCATATATCTTGTATATTTTAGATCAGGGGTTGTCAAACTTTTTTGGCCCAGGTCCCCCTTGGAGGGGTGACATTTTTCCATGTCCCCCCTCATCCTCGCGATACTGAAAATGATAAAAAACCACTTCAACAATGATTATTATGAAACAATGATAACCTTTTTTAATAGTGCTTTTGTGCAAACCAGCCACATTTTCAGGTATTATAATATAAATGAACACTTCAGAAACAACAATTTTAAATAATTTTAAAATAATAAACGGAACAAAAGACACACAAAACCGTGTGTGACAGACAGACAGACAGACAGACAGACAGACTTAATGAGAGGGATGATCTTGTCAAACTCAATATAACTATCAATGTACTTTCTCTTTTTAGGGTTAGGGCGTTTGTTTTTGTCATTGTCATTTTCATTGTCATTTCTTTTACCACTTCTTGAGGAACTTGGCGGACACAAAAATCGATCCATGTTCGTTGCAGGGTG
>CM035788.1:1520902-1535902 GCA_020466265.1 Siphamia tubifer
GAGCTTTACGCATTTTGCGTAGCAACTACACGTTTTGACACCAAACTACGCTGCTACGATTAATCACTGCAAAATACGCATAAAGGTTTTTTTTTTAATTATTCACAGTGCGCCCGTTTCCATGTAGTAGTAATAGTAGATTTCTGTAATAGAATTGGGCAGCAAGTCGGACTCAGAAGGGGAACGCAGAGCAGAAAAGTCACTAGATCTAAACTCCACGCCCTGTGAATAACAACCTTAGCTGTCCCTGTCTGACAGTGAGTGCCAGTAGGCCGTCCGCTACGTACGAACTGTGGATCAACTGAAACGGAGGTAGCGAAACCCTCGTCCGCTTTCTGATTTTGACTTGGCTCGTCACCCGTCTTGGTCTTGGTACCGTCTCTGTATTATATTAGTAGTGAACACAACTCAAATCACCGTTGATAAGGTAAATGTGAATTGAGCAGGGAATGGGAATTCCAAAACACTTTGATTATATGACTTTAGACGTTCAGTCCAAACATTATCTCCTTATTTTAACTCATATTATAACTTTACTGTTGCTGCTCGTTATGATATGACGACTAAAATAGTATTAAGCAGGCTTCCATAGTGTGAGAAAATATTACCGACTGACGCTAGGTTAGCATGTCTGCTAATTGGCAGATAGCAGCGAACTACATGGGTTCCCATACACTCGGATCATCGCGGGACCATTTCATTTAATTTGGGAAGGACAACACCTTCCTGTGTTCGGCGCCCACATATAAGTATGAATCCGTTCAGACACGGATGGGAATATTTGTTTCCTCTAAACGCAATATTTTAATTTAATCAGCACCGGATTGTATTTCGACATCATGTTGCAGCTAAGTGTAAACTGTGGTGTCACGTGGGCCCACAGTCATCACAAATTACATTTGTGACTGTTTGGTTATTGTATAAAATGTATTCAAACATACTCTCATTTTGAAAGGTGTTAAATTTCAGAGTTAAAAAAGTGAGGGGAAAAAAACTGAAAAAAAATATAAGTGTCACGAATTTCAATGTTTAGGGGCACTCAACTACAATCTACTGCAATATACCTGGTGATGAGTAATGAAATAATATCATTAATATAGACATACAAATATACCATGCTGCAATGTGTGCCGCGCTGTCTGGCCGCTACACCGCGGTAAGTTGCTACTCCAAAAAATGTTCAAAGGTTGGCAGGTATGTAGCTACCATTTTAGCAGCTTTCATCAGTACAGGCAACCAGGAAAACCAAGGAACAGTGTTTCACACACAAGGCAACAAACAAAAGATGATGTTTGTGGATTATGTAACGTTAAAAGTGTCAGCTGATAATAATACTGACTGAATACTGCCCCTGGTGGACTGAATATAACATTTAATTTTGATGCTGAGGGGTTACTGAGGCATTTTCAGAGTAACATGGAGTAATAATTCATGTAGATATTTGAATATTATTCAACTGCTGCCATCAGGTAAACGGTTCTGGAACATTAAATGTAGAACCACCAGACTGATTATCATTTCACAAACTGTCAGAATGTTGAACTGATGATATCCTCACACTTTACTGTTTATTTGTTTTTTGTTTTTTTTATTATTAATACTTTATTTGTTATAGAGGGACATTGTACATTAATTGACATTTTACAGTAAAAATGTAAATGCACCCAATTATAGCCAAAAGGCTCATTTCCATTGGTAGTCCCCCTGCCAGAAGGAGCATTTCAATTACCTATCAATTAAAAGAATAATAATAATAATAATAATAATAATAATAATAATAATAATAATAATAGAATTTTAATTTTAGTATTTTAAAAGCCTAAACCCTAAACAAAGACAGTATTATAATAATGTGTTATCTTATTACTATTCTATTCTTTTTTTGTCATCAGTATATCTATTGGTTGAGAATGTTATGTCATCACTCCATTGTTTGATTGACTGAATACATTTTGTGGGTGAGAGGGTTAGGGTGAATGCATGGAGGAACGTTCTTTCATCTTGTCTACATTACTATTGTATGTACAGTGAAATGATGACAAACTTGATTTGCATTTAAATGTAATTGAATATCTACATTAATTTTCAAATGAAATTCAAATATGATTTTTGGGCAAAGATCAAAGCTCTATTGAGCCTGTTCTCTATTCTATTTTTATTTTAAATTGTTTTTTAAGATGAAATTTCTGTTCTTGGTGTTGGATTTGATCAAATAAATTTCCCCCCAAAAATGTGACTTATAAATATGTTTTTTTTTCCCCTTATTTATTATACATTTTTTAAGATGGTGCAATTTATAATATGGAGCGATTTATAGTCCATAAAATATGGTACTTAAGAATAAGCAGCAGAAAATGTAAGTTAAAGCCCAGACCAGATGATGTTTGACAGACATGTACATATGGAGTCTTTCCAACAGTAACAGTTCTTCACATTTGCTTTTTCATGCAAATGTGTTTGGTTAATCATTTACCAAGTGTCTGTCAGGCCTTTGGACAGAATTGGACAGATGGGAAGAGAAAGACTGAACAGAAATAGACACAGACGGTCTCTTCCTACTGTGACTGTAACTTCATTAACCTCCTGAGACCCAGGAAAGTTTCTTTAACATTACATGATTTTCTTGATTAGAAACTCCCTAATGGGACTTGTCAAAATTACATCAAAATGCTACATTTAGAACAGCCTATTTTGCTCGTGGCAATGTTGAAGTCGCACAAACTCGCACAACGCAGTAAAGTATCTGCAGTTTCCTCAAAGGAGATGTGACTTCTGGTTTGTAATTTCACCTTAAATGTTGCTTCAACTTAAGTATTAATGGAAACAACAAATCTCTACTGTTTTAGCCTAGCCACACTAGCTCCTCCTAGCGTCAGTAAATCTAATGTTCTATCGTAGTAGCCTAGCCACACTAGCTCCTCCTAGCGTCAGTAAATCTAATGTTCTATCGTAGTAGCCTAGCCACACTAGCTCCTCCTAGCGTCAGTAAATCTAATGTTCTATCTTAGTAGCCTAGCCACACTAGCTCCTCCTAGCATCAGTAAATCTAATGTTCTATCGTAGTAGCCTAGCCACACTAGCTCCTCCTAGCATGAGTAAATCTAATGTTCTATCGTAGTAGCCTAGCCACACTAGCTCCTCCTAGCGTCAGTAAATCTAATGTTCTATCGTAGTAGCCTAGCCACACTAGCTCCTCCTAGCATCAGTAATTCTAATGTTCTATCGTAGTAGCCTAGCCACGCTAGCTCCTCCTAGCATCAGTAAATCTAATGTTCTATCGTAGTAGCCTAGCCACACTAGCTCCTCCTAGCATCAGTAAATCTAATGTTCTATCGTAGTAGCCTAGCCACGCTAGCTCCTCCTAGCATCAGTAAATCTAATGTTCTATCGTAGTAGCCTAGCCACACTAGCTCCTCCTAGCATGAGTAAATCTAATGTTCTATCGTAGTAGCCTAGCCACACTAGCTCCTCCTAGCATCAGTAAATCTAATGTTCTATCGTAGTAGCCTAGCCACACTAGCTCCTCCTAGCATCAGTAAATCTAATGTTCTATCGTAGTAGCCTAGCCACACTAGCTCCTCCTAGCATCAGTAAATCTAATGTTCTATCGTAGTAGCCTAGCCACACTAGCTCCTCCTAGCATGAGTAAATCTAATGTTCTATCGTAGTAGCCTAGCCACGCTAGCTCCTCCTAGCATCAGTAAATCTAATGTTCTATCGTAGTAGCCTAGCCACGCTAGCTCCTCCTAGCATCAGTAAATCTAATGTTCTATCGTAGTAGCCTAGCCACACTAGCTCCTCCTAGCATCAGTAAATCTAATGTTCTATCGTAGTAGCCTAGCCACACTAGCTCCTCCTAGCATGAGTAAATCTAATGTTCTATCGTAGTAGCCTAGCCACACTAGCTCCTCCTAGCATCAGTAAATCTAATGTTCTATCGTAGTAGCCTAGCCACACTAGCTCCTCCTAGCATCAGTAAATCTAATGTTCTATCGTAGTAGCCTAGCCACACTAGCTCCTCCTAGCATAAGTAAATCTAATGTTCTATCGTAGTAGCCTAGCCACGCTAGCTCCTCCTAGCATCAGTAAATATAATGTTCTATCGTAGTAGCCTAGCCACGCTAGCTCCTCCTAGCATAAGTAAATCTAATGTTCTATCGTAGTAGCCTAGCCACACTAGCTCCTCCTAGCATCAGTAAATATAATGTTCTATCGTAGTAGTCTAGTTTCGCTCAATGTAACTTTTGTCTAGATTTCCCTGAAACTGGTCGACCAATCACAGTGAAGTATAGAGTCAGAGGGCGGGACTAACAAAGTGACGCTGTGACGATTGGTAGAGAAACAAGTTTAAACAACCATAGAAGAAGAACAACAACAGGTGTAGATTTCCTTTTATCACAGATGAGTGAAGAATGTGAGAAAACGTCAACAATCTTTAAATTCTTTTTACAGAAGCGACAACAGTCGTTCAGCTCCATAATCCACCATTTTGTTTAGTCATTCCTAACTTTGTCACTCACTGGTTTATGAATGTGTGGTGGTGGGAGGGGCTTCTGTCAGTCTGCTCCAGGACAACTGTGGTTACATATGTCATTTACCACCACCAGATCTATGCATGTGAGAGTGCAATATAGAAATGTAATGCATTATTATTAAACTGAGACTTCTGGGAAAGTCCAGTTAAATCCTTAATCGGAGTGAGACGATAAGATCATGTAAACACACTGGATGTTTCTGTGAACATTTACAGCCTGTAGTTTCAGTCTTCACATGTTTGACATGAGATGCTGCTTTGGAAGCATGTGTGTGAGAGAGAGGGCGCAGAGTGGATTAGAGAGAGAGAGCGAGAGAGAGAGAGAGGCAGAGTGGACGAGAGAGAGAGAGAGGCAGAGTGGATGAGACAGAGAGGCAGAGTGGACGAGAGAGAGAGAGAGGGGCAGAGTGGATGAGAGAGAGAGAGAGAGAGAGGGACAGAGTGGACGAGAGAGAGAGAGAGAGAGAGAGAGGCAGAGTGGACAAGAGAGAGAGGCAGAGTGGATGAGAGAGAGAGGCAGAGTGGACAAGAGAGAGAGGCAGAGTGGATGAGAGAGAGAGGCAGAGTGGACAAGAGAGAGAGAGAGAGAGAAGGGCAGAGTGGATGAGAGAGAGAGGCAGAGTGGATGAGAGAGAGAGGCAGAGTGGACGAGAGAGAGAGAGAGAGAGAAGGGCAGAGTGGATGAGAGAGAGAGGCAGAGTGGACGAGAGAGAGAGAGAGAGAGAGAAGGGCAGAGTGGATGAGAGAGAGAGGCAGAGTGGACGAGAGAGAGAGAGAGAGAGAGAGAGAAGGAAGACAGTGTTTGACTCAGACATAAACAGACAACAGACAGAGAAGAAAAACGACAAACCCTCCCACCTCCCCCTTCTTTCAGGACTTGGCCATTTGGCCATCAGAGAGAGAGAGAGAGAGAGAGAGAGAGAGAGAGAGAGAGAGAGAGAGAGAGAGAGAGAGAGAGAGAGGAAAATAGGGGGGAGCAACTCAACTGACAAGTCAAGAAAAGAAAGAGAGGAAGGAGTAACAACAGGAGGAAAAACAGACAGCAACTATAAAGCCAAAGAGAGGAGGAAGTGGAGGAGGAGGAGGAAGAGGTGGCAAGGATCACAAGGAAGAAGAAGAAGAAGAAGAAGAAGAAGAAGAGTGGCCGATGGAATAAAGAAAGAGTCAAAGGGAGGGAAAGAAAAGCGTACAGAAGAGGAGGAGTTGTCCCAGTGTAAAAACCAGCCCTCCACAGCTGTGAACATCGTCCTCACACACACACACACACACACACACACACACACACACACACACACACGACAGCGTTCACATGCTACAGCGTCTGCACACGGAGCTCAACCCACTCCCACTTCATCTGCTGCTGTCAGAAACTCAGAGGAACTAGTGAAGGCAGCGATGGGCTGGGAACATGGAGGCTCCCATTGACTTCTACAAACACTTCTCGTGGCTCAGAAAGGTCAGTTCTGCTCAGGACACACTCGCCTCATCTGTTTCCACTTGTTTTTAGTTGTTCGACACTTCCTCAGTTTTGGGAAAGACAGTAACGTATTTTGTGGACCATAAGGTGCACTTAAAGAACCTTTAATTTTCTCCACTTTATAACCCAGAGCACCTTATATATGGATTAATTTAGACATAAATTAACAAACGTCCTGACCCTGTGGACAGTCCACAGGTTATAACCCAGGAGTATAAAGAGTGTATATAGTTTATTTTATTCAGTTGTAGATATAGTGTCATATTTATTTTCAAAAGCGGTCAATTGTTTGTATATTTTGAGGTATATCTGTTAAAACTGTTGTGTTTCAATAGTTGACTCATTTGTTATGACATTTAAAAAATGTTTAATATTTCCAAAAATGCAGAATGAGCTGCAATATTAATGTCAAAATCAGTAATAGGTCACATTAAAGAAATATTTACAGTATTTTCCAGACTATAATGTGCACTTAAAAGAACACCTTATATGTGGATTCATTCTGGTTGTTGTTTCGAAGCATTTGTTTCATACACAGGCATGGAGGAAAACATACTGTACTTCTTTAGAGTACATTAGAAATGTATTCCCATTGTGAATACAATGACATTTTATTTAGTAGCATCTCATCAGTACCATATCATAGAAGACAATATAAAAGAAAACATATATCAGATAATAAAATTAAATGTCCAGTTCATTTCTTAAAAAGTGCTAATGTACTAAAGAATTAAAATACATGAAGAGGAGGTTTTATTAATAATAACGTAATGATGGATTAGAATTCTACAAGCTTTACATCAGTGATCCATTATTCATTCACTCTCACATACTCACTCTGTTGGTGGTAAACTACATATGTACCCACAGTTTGCTTGGGGCAGACTGACAGAAGGGTAGTGTTGGGGGTTTAGGGGGTAGTATTGGGGGTTTAGGGGTAGTATTGGGGGTTTAGGGGGTAGTATTGGGGGTTTAGGGGGTAGTATTGGGGGTTTAGGGGGTAGTATTGGGGGTTTATGGGTAGTATTGGGGGTTTAGGGGTAGTATTGGGGGTTTAGGGGGTAGTATTGGGGGTTTAGGGGGTAGTATTGGGGGTTTAGGGGGTAGTATTGGGGGTTTAGGGGGTAGTATTGGGGGTTTAAGGGGTAGTATTGGGGGTTTAGGGGGTAGTATTGGGGGTTTAGGGGGTAGTATTGGGGGTTTAGGGGGTAGTATTGGGGGTTTAAGGGGTAGTATTGGGGGTTTAAGGGGTAGTATTGGGGGTTTAGGGGGTAGTATTGGGGGTTTAAGGGGTAGTATTGGGGGTTTAGGGGTAGTATTGGGGGTTTATGGGGTAGTATTGGGGGTTTAGGGGGTAGTATTGGGGGTTTAAGGGGTAGTATTGGGGGTTTAGGGGGTAGTATTGGGGGTTTAAGGGGTAGTATTGGGGGTTTAAGGGGTAGTATTGGGGGTTTAGGGGGTAGTATTGGGGGCCTTGTAACGACTTAGCCCTTTTACATATGAAACTATTTACAAAAAATACACAGTATGAAAAAACTTGTGGAATGAATTAATGGAGGTACCACTGTATTTTAAATACATTCACTAACCAGCCCTAAAGTCATTTGTTTTATGATTCATCTGATTAAAGTTTGTAAGATTTAACACATTTAATGTCACTTTCTAAAAAAAATTGCAGACCAGTGATATCACTAAAGTTTTGTGCATTTACCCGATGGTGTTTAAAGAGAGAGGGAAGGTCCTCACATGTTAGTCATTGTCTTCTTATTGTTTTCTTTTCCGGCACTGGAGTGTTTTCTGTTGTTATTTCCTTTGGTCCAGTAAGAAGCCAGGATCATCCAAAGTTGTTGTGTTGTTACTGTGTGTGTGTGTGTGTGTGTGTGTGTGTGTGTGTGTGTGTGTGTGTGTGTGTGAAGGCACGCATCACAAGGACCATGTTATCAGATTAGAGACATTATCCATCAGCTGATTGCTGTTGACAACACGGCTTGTGATACTGAGGGATTTAATCATACAGATACTGTGCCAGGACATATCTGTATGTGGAATGAAGACAGTGTTTTATGACTGGATGAACAGTCAGAGGCTGCAGATGGAGATAGAAGCACATTCCTGTAGATATGCATCAGCGCTGTGCTTTTATACCTGAAGGATTACCTCTATATTCTCCTAAAGCCTGTGTGTGCTGTTTTATTAAAGACCCAACAACCACAACTGCAGCCACAAAATGACTAATAATATCACCAGCCATTGGGTGATGACATGATGACTCAGCACAATAATGCTAACTGTTAGCCTAGCCACACTAGCTCCTCCTAGCATCAGTGAATCTAATGTTCTATCGTAGTAGCCTAGCCACACTAGCTCCTCCTAGCATCAGTGAATCTAATGTTCTATCATAGTAGCCTAGCCACGCTAGCTCCTTCTAGCATCAGTAAATCTAATGTTCTATCGTAGTAGTCTAGTTTCACTCAATGTAACTTTTGTCTAGATTTCCCTGAAACTGGTCGACCAATCACAGTGAAGTATAGAGTCAGAGGGCGGGCCTAACAAAGTGACGCTGTGACGGTTGGTAGAGAAACAAGTGTAAACAACCATAGAAGAAGAACAACAACAGGTGTAGATTTCCTTTTATCACAGATGAGTGAAGAATGTTCTTGCTCGGACCCCCCACAGACCCTAGCTGTGCCCCTGATCCAAACCCAGTAACCCTGTACCCACTGCTGCTGCTGGAAATGCAGTGAGTGTCATCACTTGACTAATAAGGACCCTACAAAGTTCAAAAGTTCAAAGTTTGCTTTATTTGTCAGTTCTGCTACATGTACATACAGACATTTCTCTCTGACTCTTTTTCCAAAGAAACAGATAGAAAAAATTAAAAAGTATATATACATATATAAATATATGAAAATATATAAGCTAAAAACTAAAAACGAAACATCTATACAATCTAAAAAGAGAGAAGAAATCTACATAAGGCACATATGACATGATAGACTTACTGACACTGAGTAAATGTTTTCATCTAATCACTGAGTGGATGTTCCAGAACTTTCTACAGCTTAATGTGGACAAAACAGAAGTGATTGTTTTCAGCCCCAAAAAATAAAGGTCAAAGGTCAGTGCTCACCTTCAGTCCATGTCACTGAACTCTACAAACCAAGACAGAACTCTGGGTGTAATTATTGACTCAGACCTGAAAGTTAACAACCATTTAAAAGTTCTGACCCAGTCTGTCTATGATCACCTGAACAACATTCATAGAATCAAAGGTTTCCTGTCCAAACCAGACAGACCATTAAACTGGACCACATCATACCCAGGGTTTATTATTAATTACACATGGTTTATTATTAACTACACAGTGTTTATTATTAACTACACAGTGTTTATTATTAACTACACAGTGTTTATTATTAACTACACAGTGTTTATTATTAACTACACAGTGTTTATTATTAACTACACAGGGGATAGACACAGTTTTTCTATTATTTACTACATGCTGGGTTTGTGACAGCTCAGAGTGAAGTTGATGATGCACACAGAAGTGTTTTACTCTACGACTCTGCGCCTGGGCCCACACTCTGAATTGTCATATTGACAGGTTAAATTTAGCAGCCACATTTTGTGCTCAGAGAGAAGCACCTTCCCCAGTGGGATGTATGCTATCTCTGCCAATGAGCCCAGGCTTTCCCCAGAACGCACGACACTTATCTATGAAAACTACATGGTTTTCTGAGGTGGGTCAGATTTGTAAAATAAAAGCTTCTAAATAGTCACAACTCCACATTTTACTGTTTGTTTCAACATGTTTATTTGACTGTATTTTACTGTGGGTGCAACAAAGTAAAAACAAACACATTCATCTAAAAAATACTGAAGTGTCCCTTTAATATAGACACTATTTCTGCCTAAAATCTCTATCTACAGACATTATACCTGAAACTCCAGCTTTCCCTAAATGTCAGGGTTGGCTTCAAAGTGACTTTTTCTCACGCTGACTTTCCTAATTGTCGTGCTGTGCAGACATTAAATTGAATGGGACCATCTTTTCAATTAGATTTAGAAACACAATAATGTGACTACTGTGCTTTACCTTAGCTAATGTGTAACACACGCTCCACAACTGGTGAAACATAACACCACAGAATTGAACCCAGAAAGACTCAAAACAACTACTGGTGAAAAAAAAAACCAAAACAACAAAACACCTACTGCATGTGAGTAATCATGATGACATTAGTGGGGACATCATTTGATCATTTGACAACTTCCTCGTGAGAGACAGCAACAAAAATAAATGAATAAATAAACAAGAACACAGATAAAAGTATTAAAATAACGTCTCATTTTGTTTTTGTCAACAAAAACTCAGAGACATTTTAGGAATGATTTTTATTTCTTAAGCCACATTTTTGTCACGGATCGGGGTGAGGTGAAAGGAGGACTCCATTGCACAGTACTGAAGGGCAAAATAATTTAATAACAAAACTACAACATAAAGACAAGACAAACACAACCTGGGAGTGGACGGCCAGAGTCCGTGGTGATGATGAGTGTCCGGGTTATGGTGATTGGGGAGATGGAAGCAATAGTCCGGGTTATGGGGGTGACATATCTGAATGGTCCTGCACTGGCAGCTACAAGCCTTACTGCTTATATAGCCACAGATTAGGAACGGCTTGCAGCTGCGCAGTGCAGGACCAGGTGAGTGTGGAGATTGGGGGAAAGGTCACTGGAGCGGAGGTCATGACAGTACCCCCCCCCCTAAGGGGCGGCTCCTGAAGCCCCTAAAAAACAAAAAAAAAAAAACAAACCCCCCCCCCGTTGTCCAGAGCTCAAAAATAAAAACATTTTTAAGTAGTATTTCTCCGAGCAGGGCGGCATGGTAACCTCCTGGTCGGAGTACCCTCTGGGCAGAGCGTTTGTGGCATCCTTCTGGGCAGGGCGGTGTGGAAACCCCCTGGGCGGAGTACCCTCTGGGCGGAGCGGTGTGGAATCCCTTCTGAGCAGGGCGGTGTGGAAACCCCCTGGGCGGAGTACCCTCTGGGCAGAGCGGTGTGGAATCCCTTCTGGGCAGGGCGGTGTGGAAACCCCCTGGCGGAGTACCCTCTGGGCAGAGCGGTGTGGCATCCTTCTGGGCAGGGCGGTGTGGAAACCCCCTGGGCGGAGTACCCTCTGGGCAGAGCGGTGTGGAATCCCTTCTGGGCAGGGCGGTGTGGAAACCCCCTGGCGGAGTACCCTCTGGGCAGAGCAGTTTGGCATCCTTCTGGGCAGGGCGGTGTGGAAACCCCCTGGGCAGAGTACCCTCTGGGCAGAGCGGTGTGGAATCCCTTCTGGGCAGGGCGGTGTGGAAACCCCCTGGCGGAGTACCCTCTGGGCAGAGCGGTGTGGCATCCTTCTGGGCAGGGCGGTGTGGAAACCCCCTGGGCGGAGTACCCTCTGGGCAGAGCGGTGTGGAATCCCTTCTGGGCAGGGCGGTGTGGAAACCCCCTGGCGGAGTACCCTCTGGGCAGAGCGGTGTGGAATCCCTTCTGGGCAGGGCGGTGTGGAAACCCCCTGGCGGAGTACCCTCTGGGCAGAGCAGTTTGGCATCCTTCTGGGCAGGGCGGTGTGGAAACCCCCTGGGCAGAGTACCCTCTGGGCAGAGCGGTGTGGAATCCCTTCTGGGCAGGGCGGTGTGGAAACCCCCTGGCGGAGTACCCTCTGGGCAGAGCGGTGTGGCATCCTTCTGGGCAGGGCGGTGTGGAAACCCCCTGGGCGGAGTACCCTCTGGGCAGAGCGGTGTGGAATCCCTTCTGGGCAGGGCGGTGTGGAAACCCCCTGGCGGAGTACCCTCTGGGCAGAGCGGTGTGGCATCCTTCTGGGCAGGGCGGTGTGGAAACCCCCTGGGCGGAGTACCCTCTGGGCAGAGCGGTGTGGCATCCCTCTGGGCAGGGCGGTGTGGAAACCCCCTGAGTAGGGCGGCGTTGAACCCTTCCGGGCGGAAAACCCTCAGGACTGAGTGGCCTGAGAGGTCTGGGTTGGTAGCAGGAGCAACTGAACTGGTCTGACTGAGGACCAAGGAGACTGATTGGTGGGGTCACCACGGACTCTGGCTGAGACAGGAACAAGACAAAACGAAGAAACGGGCAACAGGCAGGGACAGGAAACAGGCAGGCAGAAACGAACAACAAGCAAGGACAGGGGACAGAAGCCAGCGACGGGCAACAGGCAGGGACAAGGGACGGAAACCAGCAACGGGCAACAGGCAGGGACTGGGGACAGAAGCCAGCAACGGGCAACAGGCAGGGTCAGGGGACAGAAGCCAGCAACGGGCAACAGGCAGGGACAGGGGACAGAAGCCAGCAACGGGCAACAGGCAGGGACAGGGGACAGAAGCCAGCAACGGGCAACAGGCAGGGACAGGGGACAGAAGCCAGCAACGGGCAACAGAAGCCAACCACGGGCAACAGGCAGGGACAGAGGACGGAAGCCAACCACGGGCAACAGGCAGGGACAGGGGACAGAAGTGAGCAACGGGCAAGAGTCAGGGACAGGGGACAGAAGCGAGCAACGAGCAAGAGTCAGGGACAGGAACAGACAGAAAAGACCGACGAAAAGACACAACGCCAGAAGACAAGACAACTAGCCAAAAGAAAAGACAAAAAGCCAGAAGACAAAAAGCCAGAAGACAAAAAGCCAGAAGACAAGACAAAAAGCCAGAAGACAAGACAAAAAGCCAGAAGACAAGACAAAAAGCCAGAAGACAAGACAAAAAGCCAGAAGACAAGACAAAAAGCCAGAAGACAAGACAAAAAGCCAGAAGACAAGACAAAAAGCCAGAAGACAAGACAAAAAGCCAGAAGACAAGACAAAAAGCCAGAAACTCGGAACGCTAGCCAGAAACTCGGAACGCTAGCCAGAAACTCGGAACGCTAGCCAGAAACTCGGAACGCTAGCCAGAAACTCGGAACGCTAGCCAGAAACTCGGAACGCTAGCCAGAAACTCGGAACGCTAGCCAGAAACTCGGAACGCTAGCCAGAAACTCGGAACGCTAGCCAAAAACTCGGAACGCTAGCCAGAAACTCGGAACGCTAGCCAAAAACACAGAACGCTAGCCAAATACACAGAACGCTAGCCAAATACACAGAACGCTAGCCAAATACACAGAACGCTAGCCAAAAACACAGAACGCTAGCCGAAAACACAGAACGCTAGCCGAAAACACAGAACGCTAGCCAGAAACACAGAACGCTAATCCAGAAACACAGAACGCTAATCCAGAAACACAGAACGCTAATCCAGAAACACAGAACGCTAATCCAGAAACACAGAACGCTAGGCAGACACACAGAACACTAGGCAGGAAAACACAGAACGGGACAGAGACACAGACCGCTTAAGCCAGAAACACAGACCGCTAGGAAGCGACACACAATGCTAGGAAGCGACACACAACGCTAGGAAGCGACACACAACGCTAGGAAGCGACACACAACGCTAGGAAGCGACACACAACGCTAGGAAGCGACACACAACGCTAGGAAGCGACACACAACGCTAGGAAGCGACACACAACGCTAGGAAGCGACACACAACGCTAGGAAGCGACACACAACGCTAGAAAGCGACACAGAACGCTAGAAAGCGACACAGACCGCTAGAAAGCGACACAGACCGCTAGAAAGCGACACAGAACGCTAGAAAGCGACACAGAACGCCAGGAAGGAACACAGAACGCTAGGAAGGATATACAGGACGCTAGGAAGGATATACAGGACGCTGGGCAGATAAACTGAATGTTGGGGCAGGGAAACATAACTAACTGGGAAATACACAGACAGGGACAGAACGCAAGACTGGACAGACTTTAGACAGAACAAAACGGGGAAAACTAAAAACAAAAAGGGTCCCTTCAGCACTGGCGGAGTCCAGATGGTGGCAGGACCATTCTGTCACGGATCGGGGTGAGGTGAAAGGAGGACTCCATTGCACAGTACTGAAGGGCAAAATAATTTAATAACAAAACTACAACATAAAGACAAGACAAACACAACCTGGGAGTGGACGGCCAGAGTCCGTGGTGATGATGAGTGTCCGGGTTATGGTGATTGGGGAGATGGAAGCAATAGTCCGGGTTATGGGGGTGACATATCTGAATGGTCCTGCACTGGCAGCTACAAGCCTTACTGCTTATATAGCCACAGATTAGGAACGGCTTGCAGCTGCGCAGTGCAGGACCAGGTGAGTGTGGAGATTGGGGGAAAGGTCACTGGAGCGGAGGTCATGACAATTTTGTCTGTTTTTATTGGTTTTTATTGTATGTTTTTATTGTTCATCTATAACTACATTATATATTTAATTATAGTTATCGTCATTAGACCCATATTTACGTCTAGTTTGGTTTATGTCACATGATAAAGGTTCGTTAATGATAATATTTAGTCACTATAAGACACACTGTCAATGAATGGATTATTTTATAGATTCTTTATATATAAGGTGAAGTGGATTATAAAGAACATTAAGTCAAGTCAATATTATTAGAATAAAGTCATTAAACATAACCAGAGTTAATCCATATATTAGTCACACTGTGGTTTTTATAGTAAATTAAAGTCTTTTCAGTGTCACCTTATAGTCTAAAAAAAGTCTATCTATCTATCTATCTATCTATCTATCTATCTATCTATCTATCTATCTATCTATCTATCTATCTATCTATCTATCTATCTATCTATCTATCTATCTATCTATCTATCTATCTATCTATCTATCTATCTATCTATCTATCTATCTATCTATTGTGATACTTATTTAAACTTATTTTTGTTTTAATTTCTTATTTTTATCCATTTTGTCATAAATTTTGTCAATTTTTTTTTATTTTTTAATGAATTTTGTAGGAAATATTTTTGTTTTAATACACACACACACACACACACATATATATATATATATATATATATATATATATATATATATATATATATATATATATAT
>CM035788.1:1545902-1560902 GCA_020466265.1 Siphamia tubifer
CAGAAATGCATCTGGAAAGTTCTATATTCTGAATCAGAATCAGAAAGAGTTTTATTGCCATTGTTCGTATAGTACACATGTAGTATACAACTAGGAATTTGTCTCGGTGTAACGCTGCAACATTCAACATATAGTATATCAATAAAAAGAAAAGAGAAAAAAAAGAATTATATATATATATATATATATATATATATATATATATATATATATATATATATATATATATAGTATAAAAAAATAATAAAAATGCTAAGCATGCACCAAGATAGAATAAGATAAAAATAAATTTAGTAAGAATATGTCATGTGCAATTCTGTGGGGGCAATGTGCAAGTCAGTGCAAAGGAGACAGAGGCATTATTTTGGTCATGTGTCCAGTGTTCGCTGCTGTACTTAGTGCTGGGGAGTCTGGTTAAGTCCTTTGGTGTTCAGCAGCCTGGTGGCCGAGGGGAAGAAACTGTTCATGAAACGGGAGGTTTTGGTCCGAATGGACCGTAGTCTCCTGCCTGAGGGGAGGGGGGAAAAGGGGGCATGTCCAGGGTGAGAGGGATCGGCCATGATCCGTCCCGCACGCCTCCTGGTCCTCAAGGTGTAAAGGTCTTTGATGGATGGTAGTCCGCAGCCAATCACCTTCTCAGCGGCGAGCACAACTCGCTGCAGCCTCAGCCCGTCCCTGGTGGTGGTTCCAGGGTACCACACGGTGATGGAGGTGGTAAGGATGGACTGGATGATGGCCATGTAAAACTGCACCAACATGTTGGAGGGCAGCTTGAACTTTCTCAGCTGCTGCAGGAAGAACATTCTCTTGTTGAGGGAGCTGATTGTCGTCTCCCATTTAAGGTCCCGGGTGATGGTGGTGCTGAGGAAGCGGAAGGAGTCCACAGTGGTAATGGGGGGGAGGGGGGCTGTGTCTTTCCTGAAGTCCACAATCATCTCCACAGTCTGCTGAGCGTTCAGCTGCAGGTTGTTGTGGCTGCACCAGGACACCAGCCAGGCTACCTCTCTCCTATAAGCAGACTCATCGCCGTTCGAGATGAGCCCGATGAGGGTGGTGTCGTCTGCAAACTTGATAAGCTTGACAGACTGGTGGCTTGAGGTGCAGCAGTTTGTGTACAGAGAGAAGAGCAATGGGGAAAGTACGCAGCCCTGGGGGGATCCAGTGCTGATGCTGACAGAGTCAGAGACAGTCTTTCCCAGCCGCACATACTGCCTCCGATCTGACAGGAAGTCGGTGATCCACCTGCAGAGGGAGTCAGGCACACTGAGCTGGAACAGCTTATCCTGTAGCAGATCAGGGCGGATGGTGTTAAACGCAGAGCTGAAGTCTACAAACAGGATCCTAGCATAGGTTCCCGGGGAGTCCGGGTGCTGCAGGATGGAGTGGAGGGCCAGGTTGACTGCGTCATCCACAGATCTGTTGGCTCTGTAAGCAAACTGCAGTGAGTCCAGGAGGGGAGTGGTGATGGACTTGAGGTGGGGCAGGATCAGGCGCTCAAAGGACTTCATGACTACGGAGGTGAGCGCCACAGGTCTGTAGTCATTAAGTCCAGTTATACGTAGTTTCTTGGGGACAGGAACGATGGTGGAGGTTTTGAAGCAGGCAGGCACATGGCACGACCTCAGGGAGGAGTTGAAGATGCCTGTGAAGACAGGAGTCAGCTCCTTCGCGCAGTGTCTCAGTGTGGCGGAAGACGCACCATCTGGGCCGGGAGCCTTGCGTGGGTTCTAACTGCCGAACTGCCTGCGCACCTCTTGTTGTGTGATCGCGAGTGGAGGGGATGAAGGGGGGGGGCTGCCTTTGGAGTAGGAACCATGGGGGCAGTGATGCTGGGGGAAGGTGGGGTGTTGGGCATGGCCAGTGAGGTGTTGAAGCGGGTGTAGTATCGGGACAGGCTCTGACAAAGGGCTTTGTCGTCCTGTACCTTTGAAGCCTGAGGTGGGTAGTTGGTGATCTGCCTCAGGCCTCTCCACACAGAAGCAGGGTCATTAGCAGTGAATTGCTGCTGGAGCTTCTCTGTATATGCAGATTTAGCCCTCCTCAGCTCCCTGCTAAACCGGTATTTGACCACTCTGTAGTGAACCCTGTCTCCATTTCTCAGAGCTGCTTCTTTTTCATACCTTATCTGTCTGAGTTTTGCTGTGAACCAGGGCTCATCATTGGAGTAGCTCACCCTAGTGCGTGTTGGTAGAACGCTCTCCTCACAAAAGTGGATGTATGAGGTCACAGTGTCGGTGTAGTCGTCCAGATCGTGTGTGGCTACTTTGAACATGTCCCAGTCAGTTGTCTCCAAGCATGTACGCAGCTCCTCCACAGCATCACTGGTCCATCTCTTCGTGGTGATCACAAGTGGCTTTGTGAGCTTCAGTCTCTGTTTGTATGTGGGAACCAGGTGGACCATCACGTGGTCAGACAGTCCGAGCGCAGCGCGGGGAATGCGTCCTTTACTGTTGTGTAACAGTGATCCAGCGTGTTCCCTGCCCTGGTGGGGAATTTAATAAACTGTTTGTACCTTGGGAGTTCGTGGCTCAGATTGCAATGGTTAAAGTCGCCGAGCACAATAACCACTTTTTGGATGTCGTCTGTGAGCGCACGCTGAGCCATGCGTGCGTCCGCATCCGGCGGAATGTAAACAGCACCCAGAATGAATGAAGCGAACTCACGCGGGGCGTAAAACGGTTTGCAGTTGATTAATAAGTGTTCCAGAGCAGGACAACAGTGTTGGGAGATCACAGTCACATCAGTGCACCAGCCGTTGTTGATGTAGAAGCAGACTCCGCCGCCTACGGTCTTACCTGAGAGACCCGGGTCCTGGTCAGCACGGATCAGCTGGAATCCCTCTAGGTGGAGCGCAATGTCCGGTGTCTTTTCCTTGAGCCAGGACTCAGTGAAACAGAGGACAGATGAGGTGGAGAAGTCTTTGATCCGCATCAGCAGCTTCAGCTCGTCGAGTTTGTTGCAGAGTAAGTTGACGTTAGATAAGAAGATCCCAGGTAACGCCGTGCGCGTTACCCTCCTGCGGAGCCTCACCAGGACGCCGGCTCGTCTACCCCTCTTTCGCCGTCTCACTTTTTGGACTAAAAAGTGAAACAGATCGGCTACAGGAGCCAAAAAAACTGGAAGAATGTCCGTGGGAGTGAAAGTCCTAATGTTTCGTAGCTCTTCACAGGTGTAAGAGCAGGCACACACAATTAACAGACAAAACAGGACGCAGAGAAACTCCATGGCGGCCACTCTGGGCACCATTTTGTTGGTGTTTAGCCAAAAGGGTGAAGAGAGCAGAAGACAGTCCGTTGTCCACATGGACGTAGACCCCGTCTGCACGGAAACATGTATGTGTGGAACAGATGAACTTCTTAATGGATTGGCCTTTTGTCAAAATATTTAGATTTTGAACCAGTATTAAAAGGACATATGACTTTTTGCTGTTGCACCTTAACCCTTGTGCGGTCCTTCGGGTCAAAGAGACCCGGTGGTTCACAAATGTACCTTTTTATACGTACTGTAGGATGCCATTGCTTACTACTGAAAACAGTAATATATCCTTGGGGGGTGGGGTGATGAGTCTATGGAACTGAACTTTGGAATCAGGGTTTTTAAGACCCGATTGTAGGACACAGCCAGTGTGCCTTTTACGAAGGACCGCACAAGGGTTAAGTAGATTTTTGGTTAATTTTTACATTATGAAGGAAGAACATATTTCTATATATGCTACTTTGTTTTTCATTAATAATTATGCCTTGTGCACTATTTTATATATTTTACTGTAATAATTGAAGTGTGTAATCAACAAACAAAACGTGTGCACATATGTTTATTTGGCTTTTTTTTTTCTGATCCCAAAAATTATCCAATCAGTGAGTTTTGTGATCCGTTGCACCATTAATTTCAAGTTCTCTTTCAGGCATTTTGACCATAAGACCCTAATCGTCCAACCCCCCACCCCACCCCCCCTGGCAAATTGCACCCAGATTTTTATTATCATGTACCATGACAGCTGAAAAATGAATTTATTACAAAAGAAAATGTAATAGGAATCATGTTTATTTCATACTAGTCTGTAGTTTTTTTTTTAATAAGTCAATAACTTAAGTCAATAAGTTTAAAAATACATATATTTATGTCCTGAAACACAGAGTGTCGGGGGTGTAACGGTTTTGCGTTTGCTGCCATCGCATTAGGTATTTTATGTTAAGGGAGTAACTTTTGAACGGCTGGACAGATTATGCTGTAGGTCAGGTACATTATATTTAATATGTCAGTTTATGAATGGGTGAATGGGTGAATGGGTGAATGGGTGGACAGTAGTGGTTTAAATGATGTGTGACTGGAAGCATCATGTTTTGAGGGGATATTCCTTTAGCAGTTGAAGACAACTGCATTGGGGTGGGGGTGGGGTGTGTGTGTGTGTGTGTGGGGGGGGGGGGGGGGGGGGGGGGGGGGGGGTCACTGCTCCCAGTGACTGAAATATATCATTTTATTAAGTCGAGGATAAAGATCGAAACAGAGAAAATCTGGTTTAGGAACTGACATAAAAGTCACACTGGGATTTTATGGGTTAAAGTTATTGCTTTGTAATGTAGTGTCTTAAAATGCACTGTAGTTATTCCACTGTAGTGCTTTATTCTGTACAAATGACTGTGATTTATTTATTCAAGTGATGGAGACTTCAGATGAAAATGAGCACTGACTAACTCTGACATATTTACACGTTTGTACTGAAATGAAATGTGTAAATATGTTCGTTAATGTGCATTTTCCCGCCTAAATAAAGATGTAAACCAATGCCATATTTTCTATTGTTATAGATAGTGTAGGTGTGATTCCCGCCCTGTGACGGCGTCATGTTTAGCACAGCTCACATCTATAAATGGATGATCATTTGTCCGGTGCTGTTCGTCATAATTAAAGGAAGACAAATGTCAGGCAGCTGAACCATAGGCCACCACCACACACCTCTGATAAATTAACCCTAAACACCACAGCTTATCCTGCTGTGAGTGACACCGGTGTCCAATGACAAAGTGACAGTCAGCTGCCATAACTGCACCTTTTCACTCACATCGTGTGTCTGCACTTTAAATGCGTCGCTGTTGGCGCAAATTATCTGTGATGTTTTCATGTCACCTTAAAGTAGTATTGAGGGTACGCTGGCGTCCACATGTGCCGAAAGAATGAAGAACACGACTGTAACCTGGGTGTGATTTGCCTGGGGGGGGGGGGGGGTCATCACTATAGGGTCCTGTGGTCTATGAGTCTTTCTGTCCAAAAGAGGGACTTAACATGCAGGACAAGCCAGACCCGCGAGCCACCTTCCCGCCCCCTGGTCCACCCTGGGCCCCCCTACATTTTTAACACACCATATCTGGCCCTCTTTGCAAAAAGTTTGGACACCCCTGGTCTAATCTCACACCTATTTTAGACCAATCTCCAGTTTCTATGACAACCTGTTCTTGAATTAGAGCCAATAATGTGATTGATGATATGCTTCTGTGGACACACACACACACACACAGTGATTACAATAATCGCACCCAACAAATGTTGGATGAGATTACCAACCTGACTCTGAGACCTCACACCATCCATGAGCTGAGTCTCGATCACACGGACTCACGCCCTCGAGCGACACTGGGCAAGTGTTCTTCTGTACACCACAGTTACACTCACGTCTGAATCCTGTGGGGCGGGACTGGAAATTGAGTCCCACACAGACTTGTACTTCAAGTTTAGTCAGACTAAGGCAATAACTGGAATCAAAGTGCATGTGAATGTCCTGAGTGAGTGTAGAAAAGAGGAAGTGAGATGAGGAAACGAAATCAGATGTGTTCAAAGTGTCATATACAAACACAACACACCCATGTTCCTCTGTCACTCATTTAGACACACTTTCTTTCGCCGTCTCATACCAAAGAATCGCGGGCATGTATTAATAGTTGGCGGCTCAGAGCTGTGTGTGTGTACGAGTGTGTATATTTAGCTTAGCCAGGGTCTGGGCCTCTGCCTGGTCAGTCTGTGTTAGTGTGGGAAGAGGACTGGAGTGGCTGGAACAGTGTTCTGACTGGAACAGTGTTCTGACTGGAACAGTGTTCTGACTGGAACAGTGTTCTGACTGGAACAGTGTTCTGACTGGAACAGTGCGCTAGCTGTGCGTGTCTTTGTTTTGGTTTTTTTTCCCGTGGTGTTTAGCGGAGCACTGCGTGCGTTTGGGCTGAATATGTGTTTGTCGCCAGGAGCTGATGAGCAGGACCTCCTTGGAGACTCAGAAGCTGGATCTGATGGACGAGGTGTCCTACCTTAAACTGAAGCTGGTCAGCATGGACGAGACGCACGCCAACGCACAAGTGCCTGAGCCGGCAGACGCCAAGCAGAACAAAGCAGAGGTATGGGAGGAACACAGGCCCGTGTGTGTGTGTGTGTGTGGGGGGGGGGGGGGGGGGGGGGGGGGCGTCCAAACAGATGGTCTGGCCCCTGGGATGAGTTTGTGAAATGTAAAAATGACACTAACAATATAAATCCTTTTTTTTCAGGTTCCACATTCATGACCAGTTTAATGACAGTACGTCTTTACTGACAGCAGGTTAACACCACACTCTGTTTTATTTCTACTCGTCCAGTGTAATGTGTGAAAAATTAGGATAATCTCATCGCACCGGATTAATTCAGTTAAATTCAACTTTATATATACATCCCATTATTGCACAGGACAGAACGACCAACCTTCCCCCTGTCCTTAGACCCTCCTTCTCAACAAGAAGGTGTGTGTGTGTGTGGGGGGGGGTTTGGTATATAAGGCACATTAAGTGAAATAAAACTTTATTAAACACAATAATTCTCACCTTTATTCAATGACTTTATTTACAATAACTGACTACACTGTTGAGTTGGAACATGTGGGATAATAGTATTATTCCGACATCCCATTGTGTGAGGGTCGATCGATACACCACCACCCCCCAGGTGGAAGTCATTGCTGTGGCCGGGGCCATCGCAGGCGGGCCGTCTTTAGGCGGCATGCCTTCGTCCCCGTTAGTGCAGACTTCCACTTCCCCTTCAGCGTCAACGGTTCTGGGCAGTTTTGTTGATGTCAGAACATTGGGATGTCGGAGCAGACTCTGTATATTCTCTGTATATTCACAATAACTGTTCAGTTATAACACGTAACATACAACACAATACACCGACTTTTTCAGTTCACTCCTTATACACTGGGTGTGATGTGCTGGGGGTGGTGGGGGGGGTTTGTTCATCACCTGGTCCTCTGGTCTATGAGTCTTTCTGACGGTGGAAACACAAAATGCCTGAAAGTGGAACCTCACATGCAGTGAAGTCTGGGCAGGGGGGGGGGGGGGGGGGGGTTATAAAGCTCACAGCTGAACCCGCTGACCATTCCTGGTCTCCCAACACCACAGAAGAAATGTGTCCAGCGGGGACACAAGCCAGACCAGGGGGGAGGTCCAGGTTCGAACGTTGTCTGTCCAGAGACGGGTCTCATGCTCGGTTTGACCTGACGCCGGCCGGAGAGAACCGAACCCCGGTCCCGGACACAGCGCTGTACCGTCCCCTCACACACAGGCAGCGGAAAAGACCACATGACCTGAACCATCAGAGATTTAAATGTTAAATTTGAGCCTCATTTCTCTTATTGATGTGAGTGTGAAGGACAGAACATCCAATGCAAACTTTTTCTGTGAAAAAAAAAAATAACCCCCTCACCCCCCCCTCTGTTTTTTTGATAAATCGCACCCTGCTTATACACACACTGTAATATTATGGTATGGACAGTGTTCTGCCGTTAGCTCAGCAGATCAGTTTCCCCAAAAAACGTCTGACACCACAACTTGGTTCAACACTTAAAACGGCAAACACAGAGTTCAGAGTTTTTATCCAAAGGTCAACGTTGAAGACAATAACTGAACATGAAATACTGACAGGGGTACGTTTAAATGTGAACTGAGGAGGAGCAGTGGAAGAACAAACCACATGTTACTGTACTTAATCTGACCCCTGGAGGACCCCCTTTAATCTGACCCCTGGAGGACCCCCTTTAATCTGACCCCTGGAGGACCCCCTTTAATCTGACCACTGGAGGACCCCCTTTAATCTGACCACTGGAGGACCCCCTTTAATCTGACCCCTGGAGGACCCCCTTTAATCTGACCCCTGGAGGACCCCCTTTAATCTGACCACTGGAGGACCCCCTTTAATCTGACCCCTGGAGGACCCCCTTTAATCTGACCACTGGAGGACCCCCTTTAATCTGACCACTGGAGGACCACCTTTAATCTGACCCCTGGAGGACCCCCTTTACCTGCTGTTAACCCGCATATCACTTATTTTTAAATTTAGACATTTTATTTATGTCTGTCTCATAATGTCGCAGCTCTTTTTCCTTTTTATTTTTAAGTTTTCATATAAGAATCTACATCAGCACAGGCAGAAAAGTCTAACCCCATCCAAAGGCTCAGAGAATTAATAAATTAAATTAAATTAAATTAAATTAAATTATAAAGGAGGCAAACAAATTGGCTTTTATCTTTAAAGAAGAAAGAAATTTAAATGAAGATTCCAGTCTGATGCATCATCTATTCTATTCTATTCTATTCTATTCTATTCTATTCTATTCTATTCTATTCTATTCATGCATATTTAACCTCCAAAGACCCAACCTCTTGCACGTCATCCATTTTGAATTTCTCTTGGCTATTTGGGGTGTTTGGGACCTGGTGAGTTTAAAAACAAAGAATTATCAGGAGTGACCGTCTGAAATATGATCTAGTATTCTGTATTCTACTTTTCTGACATCATGTGGTGTCAATATAACGTCCTGGTCAGTGGACGCCAGGTCCTATCGGAGGTTAAACATCCAGGAGCCTGTAGCTGTCAGTGGATCTGTGGCCTCACATCACATTATGATGAATTCATTTTTAATAGGCCTTCAATGAAGTGTGTGATTGTAAACTCCATGGGCTTTTTTTCCACATAGTTGATGGACAGTGTGAATTCTCCATCTGAAGCTGATAACAGCTCTGCCAACAGGCCCGCTTCACATCCAACACACATTCCACTGATCACATTCCTCTGGTCTGGGATCATCCAGCGGCCAACGGGGTTAAAGGAGTCTGTCCCACACATTCTAATACTCAGGGTCAGTGTTAGTCATAGTCAGACTAGGCGGTCGCCTAGGCAACCAGATGTCTTGGTGGCATCAAGTCCCACAGAATTAGAATATTAAGATAGTGAATTTTTTGGAGTATAAGGTGAACTGAAAAGACTTTAATTTACTGACAGTGGATTCAATCTGGTTTTGTTCAGTGACAGATCTGATAATTGAAACATATTTGTGACTTTTTATTGCACAACTCGGACTCTTAAATTTTGATTTATCAGAATCAGAGTGTGTTTTGTTTCATGTTCCAACTCAACAATGTTTATAGTTATTGTTAGTGTTTATCTTCACTTAATGCTCCTTATAATCCAGTTCACCTTATAGTGTGAAAATACAGTAAATAAATAATTAAACTTAACATTGACAGTGATTATTCATGGACACTCAGTACGTACTCCATCAGATGTAGGACACTATGTTTACACATGATCATTT
This sequence comes from Siphamia tubifer, assembly GCA_020466265.1. NCBI lineage: Eukaryota > Metazoa > Chordata > Actinopteri > Kurtiformes > Apogonidae > Siphamia > Siphamia tubifer. Next base: position 1,555,507 of record CM035788.1, read on the forward strand.
AGAATTACACTGAAAGGAAAGAGGGGTGTTTGCCTAGTGTTGGTCTAGGGTTGGCTTAGTGTTGGTCTAATGTTGGTCGAGTGTTGGTCAAGTGTTGACCTAGTGTTGTTATAGTGTTGGCATAGTGTTCCCCTAGTGTTGGCCTAGTATTGGCATAGTGTTCACCTATTGTTGGCCTACTGTTCACCCTGTGTTGGCCTACTGTTCCCCTAGTGTTGGCCTAGTATTGGCATAGTGTTCACCTATTGTTGGCCTACTGTTCACCTAGTGTTGGCCTACTGTTCTCCTAGTGTTAGCCTAGTATTGGCATAGTGTTCACCTATTGTTGGCCTACTGTTCACCTAGTGTTGGCATAGTGTTCACCTAGTGTTGGATTAGTGTTCACCTAGTGTTGGCCTAGTGTTGGCCTAGTGTTGGCCTAGTGTTCACCTAGTGTTGGCCTAGTGTTGGATTAGTGTTCACCTAGTGTTGGCCTAGTGTTGGCCTAGTGTTGGCCTAGTGTTGGCCTAGTGTTCACCTAGTGTTGGCCTAGTGTTCACCTAGTGTTGGCCTAGTGTTGGCCTAGTGTTGGCCTAGTGTTCACCTAGTGTTGGCCTAGTGTTCACCTAGTGTTGGCCTAGTGTTGGCCTAGTGTTCACCTAGTGTTGGCCTAGTGTTGGATTAGTGTTCACCTAGTGTTCCCCTAGTGTTCACCTAGTGTTGGCCTAGTATTGGCATAGTGTTCACCTAGTGTTGGCCTTGTGTTCACCTATTGTTGGCCTACTGTTCACCTAGTGTTGGCATAGTGTTCACCTAGTGTTGGATTAGTGTTCGCCTAGTGTTCACCTAGTGTTGGCCTAGTGTTGGCTTAGTGTTCACCTAATGTTGGCCTAGTGTTCACCTAGTGTTGGCCTAGTGTTGGATTAGTGTTCACCTAGTGTTGGCCTAGTGTTCACCACTTTTTAATGTAAAAAAAAGACGGGTATGAAAAAAACCCTCAGAAATAAAGCATTCATTGACAGTGTGTCTTATAGTGTCCTCAGAACTGTCTCCATCTGTTTATAAATGTGTTTGGAAACTGATCTATTTTTTGTGAATGTGAATGTGGTTCATAGTTACTATTGTCTTTGGCTCAGAGACGGTGAGAACATCTAAAAACAGGACAAACTAGAAAAGCAAAGGCATGTCTGACAGACAGACAGACAGACAGACAGACAGACAGACAGACACAGTTAGACAGACAGACACAGACAGATAGACAGACACAGTTAGACAGACAGACAGACACAGACAGACAGACACAGTCAGACAGACACAGTCAGACAGACAGACAGACACAGACAGACAGACAGACACAGACAGACAGACAGACAGACACAGTCAGACAGACACAGACAGTCAGACAGACAGACACAGACAGACAGAGTCAGACAGACAGACACAGTCAGACAGACACAGTCAGACAGACAGACACAGACAGACAGACAGACAGACACAGTCAGACAGACACAGACAGACAGACAGACAGACACAGTCAGACAGACACAGACAGTCAGACAGACAGACAGACACAGTCAGACAGACAGACACAGTCAGACAGACACAGTCAGACAGACACAGTCAGACAGACAGACACAGACAGACAGACAGACAGACAGACAGACACAGTCAGACAGACACAGACAGTCAGACAGACAGACACAGACAGACAGACACAGACAGACACAGTCAGTCAGACAGACACAGACAGTCAGACAGACAGACACAGACAGACACAGTCAGACAGACAGACACAGACAGTCAGACAGACAGACACTGAGAGAACACGTTGTTTACACAAACTTCACTGGCAGAAGAAATAGTGAAATGTGTGAGAGTGAAACAACCTGCAGTGAAGAAGGTTTAAAACAAGCCACAACACATGCAACAGTGTCAGAGACAGACACACAGACGGACGGGCAGATAGACAGACAGAGACAGACAGATAGACAGACAGACAGATGACAACAAACTGTAAAGATAACACAGTAAATCTGTAGCCCCCCCCACCCCCAGAATAGAAGCATTAACACTTTTGAGTGACATTTGAACATGTGAAACCACATGTGAACACACATAACACACATGTGAACACGCATGTTAACACGCATGTGAACACGCATGTTAACACGCATGTGAACACGCATGTGAACACACAGGTGAACACGCATGTGAACACGCATGTGAACACGCATGTGAACACGCATGTGAACACGCATGTGAACACACATGTTAACACGCATGTGAACACGCATGTTAACACGCATGTTAACACGCATGTGAACACACAGGTGAACACGCATGTGAACACACATGTGAACACACATGTGAACACGCATGTGAACACGCATGTGAACACACATGTTAACACGCATGTGAACACACATGTTAACACGCATGTGAACACGCATGTGAACACGCATGTGAACACGCATGTGAACACGCATGTTAACACGCATGTGAACACGCAGGTGAACACGCATGTGAACACACATGTGAACACGCATGTGAACACGCATGTGAACACGCATGTGAACACGCATGTGAACACACATGTTAACACGCATGTGAACACATATGTGAACACGCATGTGAACACACATGTGAACACACATGTGAACACACAGGTGAACACACATGTGAACACGCATGTGAACACACAGGTGAACACGCATGTGAACACACATGTGAACACACAGGTGAACACACATGTGAACACGCATGTGAACACGCATGTGAACACGCATGTGAACACGCATGTGAACACGCATGTTAACACGCATGTTAACACGCATGTGAACACGCATGTTAACACGCATGTGAACACACAGGTGAACACGCATGTGAACACGCATGTGAACACACATGTTAACACGCATGTGAACACATATGTGAACACACATGTGAACACACATGTGAACACGCATGTTAACACGCATGTGAACACGCATGTTAACACGCATGTGAACACACAGGTGAACACGCATGTGAACACACATGTGAACACGCAGGTGAACACGCATGTGAACACGCATGTGAACACATATGTGAACACGCATGTGAACACACATGTGAACACACATGTGAACACACAGGTGAACACACAGGTGAACACACAGGTGAACACACAGGTGAACACACAGGTGAACACACATGTGAACACACAGGTGAACACACATGTGAACACGCATGTGAACACACAGGTGAACACGCATGTGAACACACATGTGAACACACAGGTGAACACACATGTGAACACACAGGTGAACACACATGTGAACACACATGTGAACACGCATGTGAACACACAGGTGAACACACATGTGAACACACATGTGAACACACAGGTGAACACGCATGTGAACACACATGTGAACACACATGTGAACACACATGTGAACACGCAGGTGAACACGCATGTGAACACACATGTGAACACGCAGGTGAACACGCATGTGAACACGCATGTGAACACACAGGTGAACACGCATGTGAACACGCATGTGAACACACAGGTGAACACGCATGTGAACACACATGTGAACACACAGGTGAACACGCATGTGAACACACATGTGAACACACAGGTGAACACGCATGTGAACACACATGTGAACACACATGTGAACACACAGGTGAACACGCATGTGAACACACATGTGAACACACAGGTGAACACGCATGTGAACACACATGTGAACACACAGGTGAACACACATGTGAACACACAGGTGAACACACATGTGAACACACATGTGAACACGCATGTGAACACACAGGTGAACACACATGTGAACACACATGTGAACACACAGGTGAACACGCATGTGAACACACATGTGAACACACATGTGAACACGCATGTGAACACACATGTGAACACGCAGGTGAACACGCATGTGAACACACATGTGAACACGCAGGTGAACACGCATGTGAACACGCATGTGAACACACAGGTGAACACGCATGTGAACACGCATGTGAACACACATGTGAACACACAGGTGAACACGCATGTGAACACACATGTGAACACACAGGTGAACACGCATGTGAACACACATGTGAACACACATGTGAACACACAGGTGAACACGCATGTGAACACACATGTGAACACACAGGTGAACACGCATGTGAACACACATGTGAACACACATGTGAACACGCAGGTGAACACGCATGTGAACACACATGTGAACACGCAGGTGAACACGCATGTGAACACGCATGTGAACACACAGGTGAACACGCATGTGAACACGCATGTGAACACACAGGTGAACACGCATGTGAACACACATGTGAACACACAGGTGAACACGCATGTGAACACACATGTGAACACACAGGTGAACACGCATGTGAACACACATGTGAACACACATGTGAACACACAGGTGAACACGCATGTGAACACACATGTGAACACACAGGTGAACACGCATGTGAACACACATGTGAACACACAGGTGAACACGCATGTGAACACGCATGTGAACACACATGTGAACACACAGGTGAACACGCATGTGACCTTTGAATATTAATATTTCACAATATGTATATATTCATCAGTGTGTGTAATATTATGATAATATATCCAGTATTGATTATTATATATTGATTATAGCGTGATATGTATATGTTTGACACAAACAGTGTTACACAAGTTAATTTGGACACATGTCACCTTTGACCTCCAGAGATCTGAAAAACTATTGGTCGTAGGTAATAACACCAATTATTAGAATTGTATAAATCTTTATTCTGCATCGTTTGGTACCAATCTGAAAGTTCTGTGACCCTCTGTTCTGGAGTTAGAACCATAATGTGATTTTGACCTTTTAGTTAATTGTGACCTTGACCTTTGACCTTTACTCAAATGGATCATTGCATCTGAACCGCATTATCTATCTGTATATGTCCATGTAATGTCATGGTGATATCTACAGTATTCATTGAGTTATAGAATCATATGTCTGTGGACACACACACACATAAAAAGCTAAATTAAATGGAAATAATTCATTTAACTCTATTTTAAATTTTCACACACACACTCATTTCCATATTTCATGTGGACCTCGATTATTGGAGCCTTGGAACCAATCAGACCTTTTACAGGTAAAATGTGACTATTTACGAAAAAATTCATGGTACGACAAACAAGCACAGAGACATTTGGACACAGAAGAAAAACACAGTCATGGACAGAGGGACGACGAGGAAAGACAAGGACAGACAGACAGACAGACAGACAGACAGACAGACAGACAGGTCTGAAATGACAGGAAGGACTGGGACCCTGTCCTGAAAGTGAGGACGGTCCTATAGGACACAACTGACACACACACACACACACACACACACAC
>CM035788.1:1565902-1653402 GCA_020466265.1 Siphamia tubifer
ATGTTGATCCAAAGACGATTGACTTTGACCACTTTTCAGAATCATCAAAGTGGGCGATAGCACGACTCCTGAACATTTTTGGGGATTTTTTTTTCCAGGAAATGGGAATATTAATGGAATGTGTCCAGCATGTGTGTTATTGTTGCTGATGGAATGATGACTAGGATAAACTCCTGTTGTTAAATGATCACATTATTTAAATGTTTGTTTTTTCAGAGTTTGTTTGTAAAAATATTTTGTTTGTTTATTTAATTGTATTAATAAGTTGTTTTTAATCTAGGAATGATCTGAACTTCCTGTTCTTATTGAATAATGTTTGAAAAACAAAACATTTAGTTTTCTATAAAGTTCACATCCTTTAAAAGTGATTAACAACAATTTTATGTCTGATTCTCCTCATTCCTCCTCCTCTCCCTGTTTCTTCTCTCCTTGTTTCTTTGCCTCTCCTCCTTTCTCCTTTCTCCTTCTGTCCTGCTCCTCCTCACCTCCATCACCTCCTCCTCACCTCCATCACCTCCTCCTCACCTCCATCACCTCCTCCTCACCTCCATCACCTCCTCCTCACCTCCATCACCTCCTCCTCACCTCCATCACCTCCTCCTCACCTCCATCACCTCCTCCTCACCTCCATCACCTCCTCCTCACCTCCATCCATCCCAGTGTGTGGTAAATCTCATCAGTGAGCTCCAGGAGCAGATGTGCAGGTTTCAGGAGGAAATCAGTTCTCGTATCCAGGAGAAACGGGCCCTGGAGGAGAGGGAGGCGCGAGGAGGCGCAGCCCAGAGCTCCTCCCCTAGGGCGGGCCCATTGAGCCTGTGGGGCTCAGACTGCTGGACTAATGGAGGACAGACTGTACACGTAGGGAGACTTGATGGATCAACTCCTCTTCCTCTCCTCCTCCCCCATCATCATCATTCTTCTTCTCCTCCTTCTTCTCCTTCTTCTCCCTTTTTAACCAGTTCCACACCATCTGGTATTTGGACCTTTCCACAGAATCAAACTAACCTCCTCTTCTGTCTTGTAGTGTCTGTGTGTTTACTGCAGGACGTCCTCTGGTCCTCACAGTTTTGGACATTCATAGGCTACTGACTTTTCCAAACACTTTAATATATATGAATCAATGCAATATAACCATGTTATACAAATATATATATATATGTATTAAAAAATATATATATACAAATATATATACAAAAATATATATACAAATATATATACAAATATATATAAAAAATATATATACAAATATATATAAAAAATATATATACAAATATATATACAAAAATATATATACAAATATATATATACAAATATATATAAAAAATATATATACAAATATATATACAAAAATATATATACAAATATATATAAAAAATATATATACAAAAATATATATACAAATATATATATACAAATATATATAAAAAAATATACAAATGTATATACAAAAATATATATACAAATATATATACAAAAATATATATACAAATTTATATACAAAAATATATATACAAATATATATACAAAAATATATATACAAATATATATACAAAAATATATATACAAAAATATATATACAAATATATATAAAAAAATATATATATACAAAAATATATATACAAAAATATATATACAAATATATATAAAAAAATATACAAATATATATACAAAAATATATATACAAATATATATAAAAAATATACAAATATATATACAAAAATATATATACAAATATATATATACAAAAATATATATACAAATATATATACAAAATATATATACAAATATATATACAAAAATATATATACAAAAATATATATACAAAAATATATATACAAATATATATATACAAATATATATACAAATATATATAAAAAAATATATATACAAATATATATATACAAATATATATACAAAATATATATACAAATATATATACAAAAATATATATACAAATATATATATATACAAATATATATACAAATATATATACAAAAATATATATACAAATATATATACAAAATATATATACAAATATATATACAAAAATATATATACAAATTTATATACAAAAATATATATACAAATATATATACAAATATATATACAAAAATATATATACAAAAATATATATACAAATATATATAAAAAAATATATATATACAAAAATATATATACAAAAATATATATACAAATATATATAAAAAAATATACAAATATATATACAAAAATATATATACAAATATATATATACAAAAATATATATACAAATATATATACAAAATATATATACAAATATATATACAAAAATATATATACAAAAATATATATACAAAAATATATATACAAATATATATATACAAATATATATACAAATATATATAAAAAAATATATATACAAATATATATATACAAATATATATACAAAATATATATACAAATATATATACAAAAATATATATACAAAAATATATATACAAATATATATACACAAATATATATAAAAATATATATACATATATATATATACAAATATATATACAAAATATATATACAAATATATATACAAAAATATATATACAAAAATATATATACAAAAATATATATACAAATATATATATACAAATATATATACAAATATATATACAAAAATATATATACAAATATATATATACAAATATATATACAAAATATATATACAAATATATATACAAAAATATATATATACAAAAATATATATACAAAAATATATATACAAATATATATATACAAATATATATAAAAATATATATACAAATATATATATACAAATATATATACAAAATATATATACAAATATATATACCAAAATATATATACAAAAATATATATACAAAAATATATACAAAAATATATATACAAATATATATATACAAATATATATACAAAATATATATACAAATATATATACAAAAATATATATACAAATATATATATACAAATATATATATATATATATATATATATATATATATATATATATATATATATATATATAACATGGTTGGACCTCACAGTGTGACTCGTGTTTAAAAAGTGAAGTGACTGAAGCGTTGTTGTGTAAATGGTTCTATCTATAGTAGGGAGCCAAAGGTCATGTGGGGGTCACAACCTTACAAATGAACTAGTGGATCATTCTAGACCAGAGGTGTCAAACATACGGCCCGGGGGCCAAATCTGACCCACCTAAGGGTCCAATCCGGCCCTTTGGTTGAATTTATGAAATGCAAAAATGACACAAAGATATACATCATTTAAATTCATGGTCCACATTCACACCAATTCAGTCTCATAATAACCTATAAATAATCACAAGTAAAAAAAAAAAACCTCTGTATTTAGTGCATTTAGTGACACTAAAACACAGTATAATCTCACAACAAAAAAAATCTGAACAAATATGAAAAATTGGAAATGTTTTAAGAGAAGTAGGTCCTATTTTAATAATAATCACAAAATATTTAGTGTATGTGTAGATCCAGTGTGTTCTGTAAGTTAGAAATAATAAACTAAAGCCTAATATTGTTTGTTTTCATAATGTAATTTAACTTTTTTTTTGCTTTAAAACAGAGAGAAAAGTTTGGAGTTGACATTATTTCTATTATTATGTATTTGGGTGTTTTTACTGGTCTGGCCCATTTGGATCCAATTTAACTGGACTTAAATGAGTTTGACACCCCTGTTCTAGAGCTTTGACACAGACCAGTGTTTGTCAAAGTGTTTTCACTCATGTTCCTTTATTACAAACATATGTTTAGTCCAGTTCCCTCTGACATGGACTAAACACTTATGGAAGAAAAAAAGAGGAACAGTGTCAAATCCAAACTTAGATCAGTTTTTATCTAATGATTTTAACTTTTACAATTAGAACTTTGTCTATTCATCAAATATCAAAATGTCGTCCCCAAAACACGTGACAATAATATTTAAGTGGACCCTGTAGGTCCATCTGTTCAAAAGTTCATATTCATTCATGTCCAATGGTTTAAATGTGTGGCTGTAGCATCACTCCACTAGTGTCCCCATAAGGTTGTTCAGTCACATATTATTATAGAAAGGTAGTAGAAACCAAAACACACCCACAACCTTTTACAACAGACCCCCCCCCTCCATAGATACTGTGACTGTGTGAGACGACAAAGAAACTATTTTCTTTTCTCTGTGATCGACTTCATCCACTTCATGAGGCTCAGTGATCGACCAAGATGTTTTAGAAATGTCGTCACCACTAGTTCAAACGTCTCTTTTTTTTTCTAACATTCAAATCCTATTTAAGTGTGAAAATTGAAAGTCACAGCCCTCGTAATAAGTGCAGGTAGATGTTCACACCTGTGTCAGCCTCACACTCTTATGTATTTTAGTGTTTGGAAAAACACACCTGACCCCATGACATCCTTTCAGTCTAGGTTTAGGGTGGTGGGACGTGGGGGTACAGTGTGTGCATGACAGGTGGACGGGTCATGTGACAGTTCCTACAGCACTGGGCTGACAACACAACTGGGGAAACCTTTGGGTTTTTGGTGGGGGTGGTGGGGGTTTTTGGGAGTGTGTTGTTGTGCTTCCTCATGTGCAGGTTGGATGTTAATGGGGTGGTGGTCTGGGTCGTCAGTTCATCCTTCTGGTTGTTTCTAACTGCACGCTGTGGTGTTTGTTTCAGGTGGATCATGTGTCTTCTATTAACCAGCCCTGGAGCCCCCCCCCCACTATGTTGGCATGTGTAATAACATAGACGTGCCTCCTGCTGATTGTGATATTTACCAAGAAAATCCTCCTTTTTCTCTGCAGTGTGACTTGTCATTCACTAGTAACAGGAGCATCTTTACTGCATGTCAGTGTGCTCTTTTAATATGACACTCTTTTTTTTTCCAGACTTATAAACTGGTGGCTTTTTTTTTTTGGATTTTCTTCTTCCTGCAGGATTTGCAACAAGAAGTCAAACATCTGAAAAGCAAAGTGGAAGAGCTGGAGGGAGAGAAGAGTCAGTACGAGAGGAAGCTAAGAACCACTAAGGTACTGCTAATGTAAAAGTTTAGCTTTTGTTCAGTATTAATGTAGTTTCTGCTCTATACAATAAAACACACTGAAGAACACAAAGAATGAGTTCTTTTTAAGGTTCTTCATATATAAGGAACATTAAGAAAATATGAGATAAAAAGTCTAGTATAAAGTACATATATTTATATAAATATAAAGAGTATAAAGTACATATATTTATATAAATGTAAAGAGTATAAAGTACATATATTTATATAAATATAAAGAGTATAAAGTACATATATTTATATAAATGTAAAGAGTATAAAGTACATATATTTATATAAATGTAAAGAGTATAAAGTACATATATTTATATAAAAATGTAGGGAATAAAAATACAAAGTTTCCAGAAAAGTAAATACTCCAGTAAAATGTACAGATACCTAAAAGTAATGTACTTAAGTACAGTAATGATGTACTTTTACTGTTCCTTCCACCTCTGGCCGTATATTTATATTATTTAGGATTTAACCAGTGGAATGTGACAGTATAATGTTTGTAAAGTGTTGAGTGTTCTGCTCATTCAAACCTTCTGTGGGTGTGTTTTCCTCTGCTTCTATTGTTGACGCTCCACACTTTAATGTTCAGCAGCTGTTGGAGGCGTTAAGAGCTGTGTTTATAGTTTCATGAAGCACCTGTTTGGTCACACCTGGTGTCGTACAGCTGTGTTTTTATGATAGAAAAGTAGGAACTAGAAAAACACTCTGAGACAGTAGACGTAGACGACCCCCCCCGACCACCACCAGAACCTAATCATTTGCAGATCATTACCAACCTACACTAAAAATGTTTCAGTTTTGAGTTATCTTGTACACAAACAAACAAACAAACAAACAAACAAACAAACACTGGCAAAAATATAAGGTGATTATGAGATAAAAAGTCAAAATCACCCTGATACACACACACACACATATATATATATATATATATATATATATATATGTGTGTGTGTGTGTGTGTGTGTGTGTGTGTGTGTGTGTGTTTGTGTTTGTGTTTAGCCCAGCTGATATATGTTGTGTTTTTTTTTCTCTTTGATGGTATGGTGCTGATGAGATGCTTCTCGTGGACGTTCACACACATATTCCTCTTGTTCTTCTTCCACAGGTACAAATCTCAGATCTGCAGCACATTCTTGCTTCCAAAGACGCAGAGATCGAGTGTCTGCAGACGCAGCTGTTGGCCAGAGGAGGCTCAGCCAATGACAACGCAGAACAAGGTACATGTGGTCGACTGTCCCCGTCTGTATCTATGAGTGTGAATGTGTGTGAGAGGCAGCTATATACACAGTGACTGTAACATCTAATCAAACTGTTCCTCTCTCCTCTGCTGCTGTTTGTTGTTTTTCACTCTATGCTGCCCTCTGCTGTAGAGGACGTGTATATCAAGCAGCTCATTAACAAATGTAAGATGTGTTAGTGTTCTTATGGGGTCATGACTAACACTGTCCTCTCATTTGTCTGTCATGGATGTGTTGTCATTCATCTATCACTCATCTATCACTCATCCATCATTTATCTATCACTTATCTATCACTCATCTATCACTCATCTATCACTTATCTATCACTTATCTATCACTCATCTATCATTTATCTATCACTCATCTATCACTTATCTATCACTTATCTATCACTTATCTATCACTTATCTATCACTCATCTATCACTTATCTATCACTTATCTATCACTCATCTATCACTCATCTATCACTTATCTATCACTCATCTATCACTCATCTATCACTCATCTATCACTTATCTATCACTTATCTATCACTTATCTATCACTCATCTATCACTCATCTATCACTCATCTATCACTTATCTATCACTTATCTATCACTCATCTATCATTTATCTATCACTCATCTATCACTTATCTATCACTTATCTATCACTTATCTATCACTTATCTATCACTTATCTATCACTTATCTATCACTCATCTATCACTTATCTATCACTTATCTATCACTCATCTATCACTCATCTATCACTTATCTATCACTCATCTATCACTCATCTATCACTCATCTATCACTTATCTATCACTCATCTATCACTTATCTATCACTTATCTATCACTTATCTATCACTCATCTATCACTCATCTATCACTTATCTATCACTCATCTATCACTTATCTATCACTTATCTATCACTTATCTATCACTCATCTATCATTTATCTATCACTTATCTATCACTCATCTATCACTCATCTATCACTTATCTATCACTCATCTATCACTTATCTATCACTCATCTATCATTTATCTATCACTTATCTATCACTCATCTATCACTCATCTATCACTTATCTATCACTCATCTATCACTTATCTATCACTCATCTATCACTCATCTATCACTCATCTATCACTTATCTATCACTTATCTATCACTCATCTATCACTCATTTATCACTTATCTATCACTCATCTATCACTTATCTATCACTTATCTATCACTCATTTATCACTTATCTATCACTCATCTATCACTTATCTATCACTTATCTATCACTCATCTATCACTCATCTATCACTTATCTATCACTCATCTATCACTTATCTATCACTTATCTATCACTCATCCATCACTTATCTATCACTCATCTATCACTCATCTATCACTTATCTATCACTCATCTATCACTTATCTATCACTTATCTATCACTCATCCATCATTTATCTATCACTTATCTATCACTCATCTATCACTTATCTATCACTCATCTATCACTCATCTATCACTTATCTATCACTCATCTATCACTTATCTATCACTCATCTATCACTTATCTATCACTCATCTATCATTTATCTATCACTTATCTATCACTCATCTATCACTCATCTATCACTTATCTATCACTCATCTATCACTTATCTATCACTCATCTATCACTCATCTATCACTCATCTATCACTCATCTATCACTTATCTATCACTTATCTATCACTTATCTATCACTCATCTATCACTCATCTATCACTTATCTATCACTCATCTATCACTTATCTATCACTTATCTATCACTCATCTATCACTCATCTATCACTTATCTATCACTCATCTATCACTTATCTATCACTCATCTATCACTCATCTATCACTCATCTATCACTTATCTATCACTTATCTATCACTTATCTATCACTCATCTATCACTCATTTATCACTTATCTATCACTCATCTATCACTTATCTATCACTTATCTATCACTCATCTATCACTCATCTATCACTTATCTATCACTCATCTATCACTTATCTATCACTCATCTATCACTCATCTATCACTCATCTATCACTTATCTATCACTTATCTATCACTTATCTATCACTCATCTATCACTCATTTATCACTTATCTATCACTCATCTATCACTTATCTATCACTTATCTATCACTCATCTATCACTCATCTATCACTTATCTATCACTCATCTATCACTTATCTATCACTCATCTATCACTCATCTATCACTCATCTATCACTTATCTATCACTTATCTATCACTCATCTATCACTCATTTATCACTTATCTATCACTCATCTATCACTTATCTATCACTTATCTATCACTCATCTATCACTCATCTATCACTTATCTATCACTCATCTATCACTTATCTATCACTCATCTATCACTCATCTATCACTCATCTATCACTTATCTATCACTTATCTATCACTTATCTATCACTCATCTATCACTCATTTATCACTTATCTATCACTCATCTATCACTTATCTATCACTTATCTATCACTCATTTATCACTTATCTATCACTCATCTATCACTCATCTATCACTTATCTATCACTTATCTATCACTCATCTATCACTCATCTATCACTCATCTATCACTTATCTATCACTTATCTATCACTTATCTATCACTCATCTATCACTTATCTATCACTTATCTATCACTCATTTATCACTCATCTATCACTTATCTATCACTTATCTATCACTTATCTATCACTCATCTATCACTCATTTATCACTTATCTATCACTCATCTATCACTTATCTATCACTTATCTATCACTCATCTATCACTCATCTATCACTTATCTATCACTCATCTATCACTTATCTATCACTCATCTATCACTCATCTATCACTCATCTATCACTTATCTATCACTTATCTATCACTTATCTATCACTCATCTATCACTCATTTATCACTTATCTATCACTCATCTATCACTTATCTATCACTTATCTATCACTCATTTATCACTTATCTATCACTCATCTATCACTCATTTATCACTTATCTATCACTCATCTATCACTTATCTATCACTCATCTATCACTTATCTATCACTCATCTATCACTTATCTATCACTTATCTATCACTCATCTATCACTCATTTATCACTTATCTATCACTCATCTATCACTTATCTATCACTTATCTATCACTCATCTATCACTCATCTATCACTTATCTATCACTCATCTATCACTCATCTATCACTTATCTATCACTCATTTATCACTTATCTATCACTCATCTATCACTTATCTATCACTTATCTATCACTCATCTATCACTCATTTATCACTTATCTATCACTCATCTATCACTTATCTATCACTCATCTATCACTCATCTATCACTTATCTATCACTCATCTATCACTTATCTATCACTTATCTATCACTCATCTATCACTCATCTATCACTTATCTATCACTTATCTATCACTCATCTATCACTCATCTATCACTCATCTATCACTTATCTATCACTTATCTATCACTTATCTATCACTCATCTATCACTCATCTATCACTTATCTATCACTTATCAGTTACTTTTCACATATCCAGTAACTCCACTGGACAAACTCATCTAAAGTATATTCGTCTCATTTAGACCACATTTCTAATCACACTTCAAATCAGACACAATGTCCTCCAGAGGAACCTGTTAAAAAACTGTTTTTGTTATTAAGCCAATTGTTGTGATTCTTCCAGTTGTTGAGCAGATATTAAATTCTTTAGATGTTGGACCATGTGAACACCTGCCTCATGACCCATGACCTTTTAATGTTTATTTTTGTCAAAAACACACATTTTTCTCATAACTTCACCATAGTGTTAATCAAAGGTGACCACATTGGCTTAAAACAGTAAATATACATTTGTCAATGTTCATCTAAATGATATGATTTTAATGTCAACTATATGAATGTTCTTCCAATCATCCAAAAAATGTTTTCTGCAGATAATCCCTTGAATCAACATTTTTCTTTGTTCTTTTGTCTGTTTGCAGCTTCATAACATAACAACATAACAACATTTCCACTCTTGTTTCTAGACACAATATCAGTTTCATATAATGAAATAACGCAGGTAACAGTGGACGCCAGTCATCCTGTCACTGTGCATTTGTTTTGCTTATTTTCTGGTTGTCATGTCTGTCGCCAACGTCCCATCATGCACCTGACATATTATAAATGAACTTGACACCAGGACCAATAGAAGACAGTAATGCTGTGCTTTTTCTTTTATCAGACCATGAATACCAGAGACTGAAGGTGGGGATGGAGTCTCTGTTAGCGTCAAATGATGAAAAGGTAAATAAGCAGGTAGTTTCTACCTAAAGGGGACATATGTCTATTTTACACCAGTGTCTTAATAAGCCTGTTTGTATGACACTTTATTCCTGTTTAATTCCAAATAAAGTCACTGGTTTATTCTGATGTTTATTCTGAATAAGGTCATTCCTGTTACATATAAACAGTTAACATTATTATTATTATTATTATTATTATTATTATTATTATTATTATTATTATTATTATTATTATTATTATTATTATTATTATTTAACATTATTCCTGTGGTTCTGCACATGCTCCTGGTCTGATCATAACGACCACATTAGTGTAGGAACATTTTCCCACGTCTGTACGAAGCAAGCGTTAGCGAAGTCCAATATTTGACTGGAGAATTGGAAGAATTAAATATAATGGAAAGAGTGCTCAACAAAACAGGAAGTGGATGCAATTGTAGACGTCCCGTGGGCGTCGTGTCCAATCAGAACCCTCTGTACCCCCAGCTCTTAAAGCCCAATGAACTAGAGCAGAATAAACATGTTTCTCATATAAACACTTATTAGGAATTAACAAGTCCATGGAAACACGAAAGAATTTACCCTAGCAGTGCTATCACTATTAGTTCCATATATGGGTCTAGTGGTGCTTCATAGTCAGGGGAGGCGGGGCTAAAAGTTTTTTTTAAATCCCTCTGTATGCAATACGACGGCACTACAACCAATCAGTGTAAGGCTACTACGATAGAACATTAGATTTACTGACGCTAGGAGGAGCTAGTGTGGCTAGGCTACTACGATAGAACATTAGATTTACTGACGCTAGGAGGAGCTAGTGTGGCTAGGCTACTACGATAGAACATTAGATTTACTGATGCTAGGAGGAGCTAGTGTGGCTAGGCTACTACGATAGAACATTAGATTTACTGATGCTAGGAGGAGCTAGTGTGGCTAGGCTACTACGATAGAACATTAGATTTACTGATGCTAGGAGGAGCTAGTGTGGCTAGGCTACTACGATAGAACATTAGATTTACTGATGCTAGGAGGAGCTAGTGTGGCTAGGCTACTACGATAGAACATTAGATTTACTGATGCTAGGAGGAGCTAGTGTGGCTACGCTACTACGATAGAACATTAGATTTACTGATGCTAGGAGGAGCTAGTGTGGCTAGGCTACTACGATAGAACATTAGATTTACTGAAGCTAGGAGGAGCTAGTGTGGCTAGGCTACTACGATAGAACATTAGATTTACTGATGCTAGGAGGAGCTAGTGTGGCTAGGCTACTACGATAGAACATTAGATTTACTGAAGCTAGGAGGAGCTAGTGTGGCTAGGCTAGAGGGAAATAGCTTTAATTCCAAATTAATTAATTCTGAATTAAAAAATGTAAACATACGGAATGACTCAGTGAGAAACAGACCTTTTTAAAACACACTGCTATGACCCCCCCACCACCACCAAAATGGATTAATTTCTTCCTATATCAGAATTTCCTGAAAATTTCTGCCAAATCCATCCATAACTTTTGGGAGTTATTTTGCTGACAAACAAACTAATTCATAAATGCCAGTGAAAACATCACATAAAAATGTTTTATATTATACAGGTTTTAATGAATCAGGACAATTATTTAAAAAAAACCTTCTTGCTCATAGGGGTGTTTTTTTTCTTAGGGGTTTTTTTTGTTTAGCTTGTTTTCACTTGGAGTTTTATTAGATTTTTTTATCATACATATTTAACAGAACAAATAGTTCCACCTTAAATGGGTATATTTAACATTTAACATCTATTGACCTTTTTTTTAAACAGCCAAACCACAGATGTTTGTGTTTATTTCATGTTGTTTGTGTGACAGGATCGTCGTATAGAAGAGTTGACCGTGCTGTTGAGTCAGTACAGAAAGATGAGGGAAGTTATGGCGCTGACGCAGGGTGAGAACCACAGCTTTCACCCCCAAAACCTGTGTGTGCTCCATGTTAAATGTTTGTTTTCTTGGTTCAATCAGGGAGCAGCGAGGAGGAGCTGAGTGGGAGTTTAAAGCTACGAGCCATCGCTAACAAAGCTCACTGTGACATCCTCAGGTCTGAGGTAAAACTATTTAGTTTATGAAGGATTTTTGTTTTCTATGAAAGAAAAGATTTTTAATTTGAAAAACCGTTGAATTTTTAAGACTAACTTTTTTTACACTGAAGTTAAAGATCTGAATTAATTTGTCTGTGAATTCAACTCTCTTCCTACATTTAGAATTACAAAATTCTGCTGCAAAACAAAATAAATAAATAAATATATCATGGGCTGAGACACAGTGAGGGTCACCCACAGTGAGGGTCACCCACAGTGAGGGTCACCCACAGTGAGAGTCGCCCACAGTGAGGGTCACCCACAGTGAGGGTCCCCCACAGTGAGGGTCACCCACAGTGAGGGTCACCCACAGTGAGGGTCGCCCACAGTGAGGGTCACCCACAGTGAGGGTCACCCACAGTGAGGGTCACCCACAGTGAGAGTCGCCCACAGTGAGGGTCACCCACAGTGAGGGTCACCCACAGTGAGGGTCACCCACAGTGAGGGTCACCCACAGTGAGGGTCCCCCACAGTGAGGGTCGCCCACAGTGAGGGTCACCCACAGTGAGGGTCGCCCACAGTGAGGGTCGCCCACAGTGAGGGTCGCCCACAGTGAGGGTCGCCCACAGTGAGGGTCGCCCACAGTGAGGGTCGCCCACAGTGAGGGTCGCCCACAGTGAGGGTCGCCCACAGTGAGGGTCGCCCACAGTGAGGGTCGCCCACAGTGAGAGTCGCCCACAGTGAGGGTCGCCCACAGTGAGGGTCGCCCACAGTGAGGGTCGCCCACAGTGGTTCAAATGTGTCTTTGGGTGTTACAGGTTTAGATGCTGCGTTAGCGTTGATAACTTTTGAATGATGAAGCAGAACAAACATATTTATAAACATATTAACTTACAAACAATGACATGGAATTTAAACACAGAAATAAATGCAGGTATGTGAGTAAGGTCAAAGGTCATGTGATGTTCAGGTATGAGAGTAAGGTCAAAGGTCATGTGATGTTCAGGTATGTGAGTAATGTATAGTATAGCATAGTATATATATATATATATATATATATATATATATAAATATATATATATATATATATATATATATATATATATATATATATACATGTGTGTGTGTGTGTGTGTGTGTGTGTGTGTGTGTGTGTGTGTATAAAGTCCCCACAACAAAAACCTTCTGGACCCAAATTCAACCCAGTTCATGTTCATTTAAATCTCTTATGGACGTATATTCTAGTGTCTTATTTGGTAAAAACTTGTTAAAGTTAAATTCCACCTGTTTTCACACAGTAAAGTCAAACTACTGAAGTTGTTTCCTTCTCATTTTTGCAGTGATCGTTGGTATCTGTTTACAAAACACTAATTGATGAGGCAATAAAATCTATCAATACATGGTGATATATGACTTAAAAAACGTTAAATACAGAGAAAACATTTACTTGTCCTAAGTCTGGGTGAATGTAACAGTAAAATAACAGATGTGTTTTATGTTTCCATAGATGTCGTCCAGAGGATCTTCACCGCTGATGTTGTCTTCATCACCGTACCAGAGAGACTTAGAGTCCAGGTAATAACAAATATTTACTAAAACAATATAATTATCTATGTTTTTAAATAGACAAGGGCTTTATAAATGTGAATAGAAATGGAAATAATAAAAATGTTAATAAATATCTATTTATTTCAGCAGTTCATCTAATCATTCATATTTCATGTGTTCACACGTGTTATAATTGAACTTTTTTTTTTATCACACTTTAAAATGTACTTTTGTTGAGTTACAGGAATATATTGTCATGTTTTTAATTACATTTAGCTGCTGTTAACTGTGAAATATACCTACAGTGGAATAAAGTAACCCTTACCTTAACTCACTTTATCTTAACTTACCTTGTACCTTCTCTTCTCTTGTCCGTTACAGTTTCCAGAACTCCATGGACACGTCTGTGGTGTCCACTGGGGACATGACTTTCTTAAACGGAGCGTGGTAGGAACCAACTGTTTACTTTTAAACACTGGTCAGATCACATGATTTGATTTTGTCTCAGTTGTTCAGTTTGTGTTGTGTTTCAGGCCTCAGCGTCGTCTTCTGTCCAGCAGTCTGGAGGAGCTTCAGAGTGGACCTTTACTGAAGGTTTGGACCTTCACACCCTGACCCACGACTTCTGTTCTTTAACATAAACTAACCATGTTTAACATTTAATGCTCTTTAATCTGACTGTGTGATCACTAACATTTAACTGCTGCTTTGTGTGTGTGTGTGTGTGTGTGTGTGTGTGTATGTGTGTGTGTGTATGTGTGTATGTATGTGTGTGTGTGTGTGTGTGTGTGTGTGTGTATGTGTGTGTGTGTGTATGTGTGTGTGTGTGTGTGTGTGTGTGTGTATATGTGTGTGTGTGTGTGTGTGTATATGTGTGTGTGTGTGTGTGCTCTGTTGTTGCTTCAGGTTGTACAGATCCAACCAGTTGAAAGTGAAACAGACGTAGTTGAAGAGGTACTGATGCAAACTTACAGAATCAAACACACAAATAGCTCTAGTTTCTCAGACTTGGCGCAGGCGAAGCACAGACCATCTGCGTCACGCTGGGACACGTCCTCCTGGGACACGTCCTCCTGTCCATCTCTGTTCTTCCCACTGGTCCACGTGGACATGTTGGATGTAACAGTCCACTCGTCTCCTCTCCTCGTCCTTAAACGTCGTGCGTCGAAGCGCACTGCAAGTTTGGTCATTTGGCCATGGACGCCACAGTCCCTTAATGGGGTTTTGAACCCGTAACCCAGCCTCCAAGGCATCTGTGTGTGGAAGCCACTCCCCGTCCACAGCGGCTCTAGCCAATCATAGCACTGGAGGTAGGGTTTTGTATTGTTGCTGAGGAGGACTCGACAGTTGTCCATTTGAGACAAGGTGAGTCGTCTGTAGCTGATAAAGTATTTAAGCCCCTGGGAGTGGCTTCCAGGCACAGCTGCCTGGGAGGCTGGGTTGGGGGTTCAAAACCTTTGTTCCAGTGTAATGATAAATATTGATAATTACATTGCACAGCAGTTTTCCAGTCGTTGTTCGTGTGGCCCACATGCATTGCAGTTCTGACATTCCCAAATAAGATGACTTTTGACGGTACACCCTCTCCGCGTACGTCCTCCTCCTCCTCGCAATAATGTCCTCCATCTGTGTAGGTCACGTTAAGCAAAAATTATAACGCTTGGACGTGCAGTCACATGAAGCATGTCTTTAAAGGGACGCTTCAGATGAATGTGTTTGTCATCAGTGTCTTTACTCTGGTGCACCGACACTGACTCCACCCCTGTCTTATGACTCCGCCCCTTTACTCTGGTGCACCGACACTGACTCCACCCCTGTCTTATGACTCCGCCCATTTACTCTGGTGCACCGACACTGACTCCACCCCTGTCTTATGACTCCGCCCATTTACTCTGGTGCACCCACACTGACTCCACCCCTGTCTTATGACTCCGCCCATTTACTCTGGTGCACCGACACTGACTCCACCCCTGTCTTATGACTCCGCCCATTTACTCTGGTGCACCCACACTGACTCCACCCCTGTCTTATGACTCCGCCCATTTACTCTGGTGCACCCACACTGACTTACCCCCCACAGTGTCCTGTGAGCCCAGTTCTGGTCCAGTTCTGGTCAAAGCCAAAGTAGTCCTGG
Source organism: Siphamia tubifer (assembly GCA_020466265.1). Classification (NCBI taxonomy): domain Eukaryota; kingdom Metazoa; phylum Chordata; class Actinopteri; order Kurtiformes; family Apogonidae; genus Siphamia; species Siphamia tubifer. The sequence continues at coordinate 1,582,317 of CM035788.1, forward strand.
CAGGTTTCCTGGGGTCAACAAAATAAAACCTGTTTCTTCTCAAAACAGTATGTGTTGGAATGAGTGATTTATTTACATAACAAAACTGTCACTGAACAAAAACTCACACCTCGTAATTGTTTGGAGCTACTTTCTTGATCAATGTGCTAGCATTGTCACTGCTAACAGCTGTGCACCTGCACGTATCAGCTGCTAACACTGCTAACAGCTAACACGGCTAACAGCTAACACTGCTAACAGCTGTGTGTTTTTAACTACTTTCATCAGTTGTTCGACAGTGTTTGCTGCTGTGATTTTGACTTTTTGTCTCAGTTTTTACTTTTTAGCCGCGAACAACTGATGAAAGTAGTTTGCTAATAATAATAGTATAATAATAGTAAATATATAAAATAGAAAAAAACTACCAATGAATATATATGCTCATGTATGGAGCCTCTTGTTAGAGGAAGGAGAATCTGTGATACAATCTGGATGTGAATAAATTACAGCTTTGCAAAAAACTAATTAGTGCTCATAGAGATTATCAGAATTATTTAATAAAGCTCATTAATCTTGGATTGACCTTCAGTTCTGCTGCGCTAAACCGTAAAGGGATGTGTAAAGACTCATATTTGTCATGACCTAAGCCGTTCCTCATCTACAGTTGCCAGTGTGGGACCATTCAGTACTGTCACCTCCATAACATAAACATTCATTATCACCACCGACTCTGGACGTTCTATTCCCAGGTTTTGGTTTGGTTGTCTTATCTTTATGTTGTGTTTTCATTATTAAATCTATTCTCCCTTCAGCACTGAGCATCTGAGTCGTCACTCACCCCACCCTGTTCATGACAATATGATAATATTAGCTGCATGAACCACGTTCAATGGTTGTTTTTTTGCTAAAGGAGGAGAAATTAAACCCATCATAAATAAAATGGTTCATATTTAATGTCACAAAACTTAAAATGTTTAGTTTTGGAATGAAGGTAAGTTTGGAACCAAACACAAATCTACTTTTTATTCATTCATTCATTTTACTTACGTTGTTGGTGTGGGATTATCTGCAGTAAAAATCAGTTTAGTTAATTTTTTAGGTGATAGTACATACATATAGTTACAACACCAACGTGTTAATAGGTTAAACGTTCCTGCATTTACATTTAAAATCAAATACTGGACGATGTTTTTTAAAAAGAATGAACCAACATGACAAAATAAAAGCCCAGACACTAACAATGACAGAAAAACCAACAAGAAAACAGAGAAATAAGGAAATAAAAGACAGGGTTTGGATAAAGGAACAACCGTGGGGAAGGATTTTTACTGACGTTTCTAAAACCGTGACTCCAGTGTTGTCTTTGTTTCCTGCAGAATCACTTCACAGAACTGAACAAGTACCAAACTCTACCTGGAAAACTGAGTAAAAAGAATCGCATGAACGGCAACGTAGAAGACGATGGACAGTATTTGTCCCCCGTCCCACTGTCTCCAGTCCACACCATGGACCAGGACTACAGCTGCAGTAAGTGTTTGGATGTTTATTTAACATTAATAAACAACATTTATGTCCTAATGGAATTTAAAAGAAACTTCAGATTCAATGCTTTTGGAGTTCTTGTTCATTTGAATACTGAGTACGGTGCAAATAAGTGACATTGGACATTATTGGCCGAAAAGTAATGAAATAATTGTTAGCTGATCTCAGACATATTAACCCACTAACTCTGCTCCACCCGCTTCCTTCTGCTTCTCTTTTCCCATTTTTGTTTTCTGCTGAAGTTCGCTACAGGAGTGCCTCTGCTCCCGCTTTAGGTATAGTATGACCCACATACTGTATGACCCTATACTGTATGACCCACATACTGTATGACCCTATACTGTATGACCCTATACTGTATGACCCACATACTGTATGACCCTATACTGTATGACCCACATACTGTATGACCCACATACTGTATGACCATATACTGTATGACCCACATACTGTATGACCATATACTGTATGACCCACATACTGTATGACCCTATACTGTATGACCCACATACTGTATGACCCTATACTGTATGACCCTATACTGTATGACCCACATACTGTATGACCCTATACTGTATGACCCACATACTGTATGACCCACATACTGTATGACCATATACTGTATGACCCACATACTGTATGACCATATACTGTATGACCCACATACTGTATGACCACATACTGTATGACCCACATACTGTATGACCCACATACTGTATGACCATATACTGTATGACCCACATACTGTATGACCCACATACTGTATGACCACATACTGTATGACCATATACTGTATGACCCACATACTGTATGACCATATACTGTATGACCACATACTGTATGACCCACATACTGTATGACCACATACTGTATGACCCTATACTGTATGACCCACATACTGTATGACCCTATACTGTATGACCCACATACTGTATGACCCTATACTGTATGACCCTATACTGTATGACCCACATACTGTATGACCCTATACTGTATGACCCACATACTGTATGACCCACATACTGTATGACCATATACTGTATGACCCACATACTGTATGACCATATACTGTATGACCCACATACTGTATGACCCACATACTGTATGACCCACATACTGTATGACCATATACTGTATGACCCACATACTGTATGACCCACATACTGTATGACCACATACTGTATGACCATATACTGTATGACCCACATACTGTATGACCATATACTGTATGACCACATACTGTATGACCCACATACTGTATGACCACATACTGTATGACCCACATACTGTATGACCCTATACTGTATGACCCTATACTGTATGACCCACATACTGTATGACCCTATACTGTATGACCCACATACTGTATGACCCTATACTGTATGACCCTATACTGTATGACCCACATACTGTATGACCCTATACTGTATGACCCACATACTGTATGACCCACATACTGTATGACCATATACTGTATGACCCACATACTGTATGACCATATACTGTATGACCCACATACTGTATGACCACATACTGTATGACCCACATACTGTATGACCCACATACTGTATGACCATATACTGTATGACCCACATACTGTATGACCCACATACTGTATGACCACATACTGTATGACCATATACTGTATGACCCACATACTGTATGACCATATACTGTATGACCACATACTGTATGACCCACATACTGTATGACCACATACTGTATGGCCCTATACTGTATGACCCACATACTGTATGACCCACATACTGTATGACCCACATACTGTATGACCATATACTGTATGACCACATACTGTATGACCCACATACTGTATGACCACATACTGTATGACCCTATACTGTATGACCCACATACTGTATGACCCACATACTGTATGACCCACATACTGTATGACCCACATACTGTATGACCATATACTGTATGACCCACATACTGTATGACCATATACTGTATGACCCACATACTGTATGACCACATACTGTATGACCATATACTGTATGACCCACATACTGTATGACCATATACTATATGACCCACATACTGTATGACCCACATACTGTATGACCACATACTGTATGACCATATACTGTATGACCCACATACTGTATGACCCACATACTGTATGACCATATACTGTATGACCCACATGCTGTATGACCACATACTGTATGACCCACATACTGTATGACCACATACTGTATGGCCCACATACTGTATGACCATATACTGTATGACCCACATACTGTATGACCCACATACTGTATGACCATATACTGTATGACCCACATGCTGTATGACCACATACTGTATGACCCACATACTGTATGACCACATACTGTATGACCCACATACTGTATGACCATATACTGTGTGACCCACATACTGTATGACCCACATACTGTATGACCACATACTGTATGACCCACATACTGTATGACCCACAGACTGTATGACCCACATACTGTATGACCCACATACTGTATGACCCACAGACTGTATGACCCACATCCTGTATGACCCACATACTGTATGACCATATACTGTATGACCCACAGACTGTATGACCCACATACTGTATGACCCACAGACTGTATGACCCACATACTGTATGACCCACAGACTGTATGACCCACATACTGTATGACCCACAGACTGTATGACCCACATCCTGTATGACCCACATACTGTATGACCCACAGACTGTATGACCCACATACTGTATGACCCACAGACTGTATGACCCACACAGTGTACATTAGAAACCCTTTTCTCCTGAACAAAGCTCAGCGGTGAGCGCTCTCTGGCTTTTTCACCCAGGATCAGGCACCACACGAGCACTGGATTAGAAGAACTCCCTCATGATTCCCAGAGCTGTCGGAGATAATGCCCTGCTCATCAGCACACGCTCAGAAGCCGACACTAATTTAATAGTGCATGTGTTCGCCACAGTTTAAAGCAGGAGGATAATCACACAGAAAAGGCTGAGGAGTACCACCTTAAACATGGGTGTACCACCTTAAATATGGGTGTACCACCTTAAATATGGGTGTACCACCTTAAATATGGGTGTACCACCTTAAATATGGGTGTACCACCTTAAATATGGGTGTACCACCTTAAATATGGGTGTACCACCTTAAATATGGGAGTACCACCTTAAATATGGGTGTACCACCTTAAATATGGGTGTACCACCTTAAATATGGGTGTACCACCTTAAATATGGGAGTACCACCTTAAATATGGGTGTACCACCTTAAATATGGGTGTACCACCTTAAATATGGGTGTACCACCTTAAATATGGGTGTACCACCTTAAACATGGGTGTACCACCTTAAATATGGGTGTACCACCTTAAATATGGGTGTACCACCTTAAATATGGGTGTACCACCTTAAACATGGGTGTACCACCTTAAACATGGGTGTACCACCTTAAACATGGGTATACCACCTTAAACATGGGTGTACCACCTTAAACATGGGTGTACCACCTTAAATATGGGTGTACCACCTTAAACATGGGTGTACCACCTTAAACATGGGAGTACCACCTTAAATATGGGTGTACCACCTTAAACATGGGTGTACCACCTTAAACATGGGTGTACCACCTTAAACATGGGTGTACCACCTTAAACATGGGTGTACCACCTTAAATATGGGAGTACCACCTTAAATATGGGTGTACCACCTTAAACATGGGTGTACCACCTTAAATATGGGTGTACCACCTTAAACATGGGTGTACCACCTTAAACATGGGTGTACCACCTTAAATATGGGTGTACCACCTTAAACATGGGTGTACCACCTTAAACATGGGTGTACCACCTTAAACATGGGTGTACCACCTTAAATATGGGTGTACCACCTTAAATATGGGTGTACCACCTTAAATATGGGTGTACCACCTTAAACATGGGTATACCACCTTAAACATGGGTGTACCACCTTAAACATGGGAGTACCACCTTAAATATGGGTGTACCACCTTAAACATGGGTATACCACCTTAAACATGGGTGTACCACCTTAAATATGGGAGTACCACCTTAAACATGGGTGTACCACCTTAAATATGGGTGTACCACCTTAAATATGGGTGTACCACCTTAAACATGGGTGTACCACCTTAAACATGGGTGTACCACCTTAAATATGGGTGCACCACCTTAAACATGGGTGTACCACCTTAAACATGGGAGTACCACCTTAAACATGGGTGTACCACCTTAAATATGGGTGTACCACCTTAAACATGGGTGTACCACCTTAAATATGGGTGTACCACCTTAAACATGGGTATACCACCTTAAATATGGGTGTACCACCTTAAACATGGGTGTACCACCTTAAATATGGGTGTACCACCTTAAATATGGGTGTACCACCTTAAATATGGGTGTACCACCTTAAATATGGGAGTACCACCTTAAATATGGGTGTACCACCTTAAATATGGGTGTACCACCTTAAACATGGGTGTACCACCTTAAATATGGGTATACCACCTTAAATATGGGTGTACCACCTTAAACATGGGTGTACCACCTTAAATATGGGAGTACCACCTTAAATATGGGAGTACCACCTTAAATATGGGTGTACCACCTTAAATATGGGTGTACCACCTTAAACATGGGTGTACCACCTTAAATATGGGAGTACCACCTTAAATATGGGTGTACCACCTTAAATATGGGTGTACCACCTTAAATATGGGAGTACCACCTTAAATATGGGAGTACCACCTTAAATATGGGTGTACCACCTTAAATATGGGTGTACCACCTTAAATATGGGTGTACCACCTTAAATATGGGTGTGCAGCAGCTAGCTTAGATAGACGTCTAATGTAAACAAACAGGGATGTAACCTGACACCCCCTCATACACTCCCACACACTCAAAACCTCAAACAAACTCAAAATACAAATAAGACATAAAAACATACAGACACATACAATAATAAATAAGTTCATTTAACTAGACCTTTGGCTCATTACGTTAGAAAAACACCTTTTAATACTAATGACTCTGACCCAACACTGGTTCTGTCAGATTATTGTAATCACCTTGTGTGAGTGTGTGACAATCTTTAGGATGACGTAGTTAGAGCGTCTGAAAATTTTTTTGTTTGTTTTTTTTTTAGTTTATTTCAACAACAACAATGCACATTAATCAACATTTCTGTAAATGCGCCAGTTTTAGCTTGAAAGCTAGTTTTCAACTGTAGTTGACGAAGGAGTCCAGAGAAAGTTAGGAATGACTAAACAAAATGGTGGATTATGGAGCTGAACGACTGTTGTCGCTTCTGTAAAAAGAATTTAAAGATTGTTGACGTTTTCTCACATTCTTCACTCATCTGTGATAAAAGGAAATCTACACCTGTTGTTGTTCTTCTTCTATGGTTGTTTACGCTTGTTTCTCTACCAATCATCGCAGCGTCACTTTGTTAGGCCCGCCCTCTGACTCTATACTTCACTGTGATTGGTCGAAAAGTTTCAGGGAAATCTAGACAAAAGTTACATTGAGTGAAACTAGACTACTACGATAGAACATTATATTTACTGATGCTAGGAGGAGCTAGTGTGGCTAGGCTACTACGATAGAACATTAGATTTACTGATGCTAGGAGGAGCTAGTGTGGCTAGGCTACTACGATAGGACATTAGATTCACTGATGCTAGGAGGAGCTAGTGTGGCTAGGCTACTACGATAGAACATTAGATTTACTCATGCTAGGAGGAGCTAGTGTCGCTAGGCTACTACGATAGAACATTAGATTTACTGATGCTAGGAGGAGCTAGTGTGGCTAGGCTACTACGATAGAACATTAGATTTACTGATGCTAGGAGGAGCTAGTGTGGCTAGGCTACTACGATAGAACATTAGATTTACTGAAGCTAGGAGGAGCTAGTGTGGCTAGGCTACTACGATAGAACATTAGATTTACTGATGCTAGGAGGAGCTAGCGTGACTAGGCTACTACGATAGAACATTAGATTTACTGATGCTAGGAGGAGCTAGTGTGGCTAGGCTACTACGATAGAACATTAGATTTACTGATGCTAGGAGGAGCTAGTGTGGCTAGGCTACTACGATAGAACATTAGATTTACTGATGCTAGGAGGAGCTAGTGTGGCTAGGCTACTACGATAGCACATTAGATTTACTGACGCTAGGAGGAGCTAGTGTGGCTAGGCTACTACGATAGAACATTAGATTTACTGATGCTAGGAGGAGCTAGCGTGGCTAGGCTACTACGATAGAACATTAGATTTACTGATGCTAGGAGGAGCTAGTGTGGCTAGGCTACTACGATAGAACATTAGATTTACTGATGCTAGGAGGAGCTAGTGTGGCTAGGCTACTACGATAGCACATTAGATTTACTGACGCTAGGAGGAGCTAGTGTGGCTAGGCTACTACGATAGAACATTAGATTTACTGATGCTAGGAGGAGCTAGCGTGACTAGGCTACTACGATAGAACATTAGATTTACTCATGCTAGGAGGAGCTAGTGTGGCTAGGCTACTACGATAGAACATTAGATTTATTGATGCTAGGAGGAGCTAGTGTGGCTAGGCTACTACGATAGAACATTAGATTTACTGATGCTAGGAGGAGCTAGTGTGGCTAGGCTACTACGATAGCACATTAGATTTACTAACGCTAGGAGGAGCTAGTGTGGCTAGGCTACTACGATAGAACATTAGATTTACTGATGCTAGGAGGAGCTAGCGTGACTAGGCTACTACGATAGAACATTAGATTTACTCATGCTAGGAGGAGCTAGTGTGGCTAGGCTACTACGATAGAACATTAGATTTATTGATGCTAGGAGGAGCTAGAGTGGCTAGGCTACTACGATAGAACATTAGATTTACTGATGCTAGGAGGAGCTAGTGTGGCTAGGCTACTACGATAGCACATTAGATTTACTGACGCTAGGAGGAGCTAGTGTGGCTAGGCTACTACGATAGAACATTAGATTTACTGATGCTAGGAGGAGCTAGCGTGACTAGGCTACTACGATAGAACATTAGATTTACTCATGCTAGGAGGAGCTAGTGTGGCTAGGCTACTACGATAGAACATTAGATTTATTGATGCTAGGAGGAGCTAGAGTGGCTAGGCTACTACGATAGAACATTAGATTTACTGATGCTAGGAGGAGCTAGCGTGGCTAGGCTACTACGATAGAACATTAGATTTACTGATGCTAGGAGGAGCTAGCGTGGCTAGGTTACTACGATAGAACATTAGATTTACTGATGCTAGGAGGAGCTAGTGTGGCTAGGCTACTACGATAGAACATTAGATTTACTGATGCTAAGGAGGGCTAGCGTGACTAGGGTAGTAAAAAATGTTCAAAGAACTCTCCTCCCACCTTTAAATGGAACTTTACTTGTTGAAAGCTGCAGTAAAAAAGCAGACTTGTATCAGTTTTGGTGGCCGCTCAGTGTGGGCATGTGATGTAACCTTACATTTGAAGATAAACATAGAATGACTAATGCTTTGCTTGTGCTTTTCTTCTGGCTTCACTAACACATTGTGCTTCAGGATCTCCTGGAAAACATGACCTCTATGATGTTGGTGGGTATTTGATCACACTTCTAATGCTCAGTGGATCGACCAGAACTTTAACGAATATTTGAAATGAGTGTTTTGAATGAATTCACAGCTGCTGTTCTACTCAAATATACTGAAAGATAAGCTTAATATATGTTTTTATTGTTCTATGTAAAACACACAAAGGGGGGGGGGGGGGGGGGGGCGTCAGTTCCATATATATGAGAAATACAATATACATTATGTCACGTAGAATAAACTATAATCCAGTAGGAGGTAATTTAAGAAACACAAAGGATGATCATTTTTATACAAATGTTGTAGTAGATTATATTCACATAAATTTAGTTCAAGAATATTTTAATATTTTTTATTTTATGAAATGTAATGAAATATATATATATATATATATATATATATATATATATATATATATATATATATATATACTGTATATATAATTATTATTATTTGTGTTTTTATTCATATAATTAATGTATTTTATTATTTTTATTGAGTTTTAAATCATTATTTTTTAAATTTTTTATTTATTCATTCATTCATTTTTAATTCATTAGTTTTTTAAAAGCACTTTTTTATTCATTATTCATTTCATTATTTGCTTTTAAAGGTTTTTTTTTACATTTATTTGTGTGTTTTATTTATGTATTTAATTATTACATTTTGGTGGTGATCCAGAAGCGATCCTAGATTCTGGATGAGTTTGAAATTTGACATTATGGTAAATGGAGAATACAATTTGCAGTGATCCAGGATCTGTTCTGGATCCAGGATCTGTTCTGGATCCAGGATCTGTTCTGGATCCAGGATCTGTTCTGGATCACCACCAAAATGTAATAATTTGTTCCCTGTGACACTAACAACATTCTATTTTTTCATTTGATCAAAATCTATCCATAACTTTTTGTGTAATGTTGCTGACAGACAGACAGACAGACACACACAGACAGACAGACACACACACACACAGACAGACAGACACACACACACACAGACAGACAGACAGACACACACACACACACACACACAGACAGACAGACACACGCAGACAGACAGACAGACAGACACACACACACACACACACACAGACAGACACACGCAGACAGACAGACAGACAGACACACACACACAGACAGACACAGACAGACAGACACAGACAGACAGTCACACACAGACAGACAGACAGACACACACACACAGACAGACAGTCACACACACACAGACAGGCAGACAGACACACACAGACAGACAGACAGACACACGCAGACAGACAGACAGACACACACAGACAGACAGACAGACACACGCAGACAGACAGACAGACAGTCACACACACAGACAGACAGACTCCAGTGAAAACATAACCTCCTTGTTGGACGTAATTGTTAACTCATTTGTTCCTTGTGTCAGTTTCAACATTTCCTGATAATCTTAATTTTAAATCAACGTATAAATCTTAACTTAACAGAATCTATTTTTCCAGTGTAAATAATAAGTAGGATGTGTTTTTATTTCAGGACATTCAGAGAAGCTTGAAGAATGCATCCTGTCAGACCAGTCACCTCTGTCCTCAGGGGTGGACTCTGGACAACAGTCCCCCGTGTCGCCAGAGAACCGGAAAAGTCACAGAGGCATAAAGAAGCTGTGGGGGAAGTAAGGAGTGAACGCATGCTACACACTGTCCCTGAACGCAACACTGTCCCTGAACGCAACACTGTCCCTGAACGCAACACTGTCCCTGAACACAACACTGTCCCTGAACGCAACACTGTCCCTGAACACAACACTGTCCCTGAACGCAACACTGTCCCTGAGCACAACACTGTCCCTGAACATAACACTGTCCCTGAGCACAACACTGTCCCTGAACACAACACTGTCCCTGAACGCAACACTGTCCCTGAACACAACACTGTCCCTGAACGCAACACTGTCCCTGAGCACAACACTGTCCCTGAACATAACACTGTCCCTGAACGCAACACTGTCCCTGAACACAACACTGTCCCTGAACGCAACACTGTCCCTGAACGCAACACTGTCCCTGAACGCAACACTGTCCCTGAACGCAACACTGTCCCTGAGCACAACACTGTCCCTGAACATAACACTGTCCCTGAACGCAACACTGTCCCTGAACGCAACACTGTCCCTGAGCACAACACTGCCCCTGAACGCAACACTGTCCCTGAACACAACACTGCCCCTGAACACAACACTGTCTCTGAACGCAACACTGTCCCTGAACGCAACACTGTCCCTGAGCACAACACTGTCCCTGAACACAACACTGCCCCTGAACACAACACTGTCCCTGAGCGCAACACTGTCCCTGAACGCAACACTGCCCCTGAACACAACACTGTCCCTGAACGCAACACTGTCCCTGAACGCAACACTGTCTCTGAACGCAACACTGTCCCTGAACGCAACACTGTCCCTGAACGCAACACTGTCCCTGAACACAACACTGTCCCTGAACACAACACTGTCCCTGAACACAACACTGTCCCTGAACACAACACTGTCCCTGAACACAACACAAACCCACACCAGTCTCTGCTGTCCTGTAGGATCCGTCGCAGTCAGTCAGGAAGCCCGGTCCAGGTTCATGAGTCAGACCTAGGGGAGTTTAAGAGGGGGGGCTTCAGAGCCACAGCAGGACCACGTCTGGCCCAATCAGGGAACGCTCGGTACGTCTGCTTCTGCTTCTTCTTTTCTTTATTCATTATTTTTCAAAACATTGCTTAATGAACTAGGAATGGGTGGTACATCCAAAAATATATATCCTTGTATAATTGGACCCACTGGCAGTATACGGTATATTTCAGGGTATAGTACTTTTGTAGGATACTATACATAAATACTCAATAAAGTATAACTGACAGCAGAACAGTTTGTTAGTTGTCATATAGTGTAGTCTTCATATTCATAACAACATATGTCAATGGTAACAATCACTGTAGCAGCACTTAACATGCTAACATTAGCCAAATCGCTAATGAAATAGTCTATAACAATGAACAGTCATTTTAGTTGCTAACACCAGCCAGATACCATGACTAATAATAACTGAAGTGGATAAAGGAACATACAGTTATTGAACCCTGACATTTACAGTATTTCAACTAACTGTAAATATCTAGACAAAAATGCCCCATATGGTTGTATTCTGAAAAGTCTAACAAAAAAGAATATGAAAGCAAAGTCAATATAATACAAACATGTTTTATTTAAATTGAGTGTAAACACAACTGTATAAACACAGGTTTTAGAGTTCTTCAAACAGTAAACATGATAAAAATATGTAGACAAGACTGTTGAAGTTTGAACCTTGGCTGCATAAAAGTAAAAAGCATTTAGAAATATTTGGTTGTTTCTATGGAACATGTAAAATAGTGATTGTATGTCTGTCAGTGTCTGTCATTGTCTGTCAGTGTCTGTCATTGTCTGTCAGTGTCTGTCAGTGTCTGTCATTGTCTGTCAGTGTCTGTCATTGTCTGTCAGTGTCTGTCATTGTCTGTCAGTGTCTGTCATTGTCTGTCAGTGTCTGTCAGTGTCTGTCATTGTCTGTCAGTGTCTGTCATTGTCTGTCATTGTCTGTCAGTGTCTGTCATTGTCTGTCATTGTCTGTCATTGTCTGTCAGTGTATGTCAGTGTCTGTCATTGTCTGTCATTGTCTGTCATTGTCTGTCATTGTCTGTCATTGTCTGTCATTGTCTGTCATTGTCTGGCATTGTCTGGCATTGTCTGTCAGTGTCTGTCATTGTCTGTCATTGTCTGGCATTGTCTGGCATTGTCTGTCATTGTCTGTCAGTGTCTGTCATTGTCTGTCATTGTCTGTCATTGTCTGTCATTGTCTGTCATTGTCTGGCATTGTCTGTCATTGTCTGTCAGTGTCTGTCAGTGTCTGTCATTGTCTGGCATTGTCTGGCATTGTCTGGCATTGTCTGTCAGTGTCTGTCATTGTCTGTCATTGTCTGTCATTGTCTGGCATTGTCTGGCATTGTCTGTCAGTGTCTGTCAGTGTCTGTCATTGTCTGTCAGTGTCTGTCATTGTCTGTCAGTGTCTGTCAGTGTCTGTCATTGTCTGTCATTGTCTGTCAATGTCTGTCATTGCCTGTCAGTGTCTGTCATTGTCTATCAGTGTCTGTCAGTGTTTGTCAGTGTATGTCAGTGTCATTGTCTGTCATTGTCTGTCATTGTCTGTCATTGTCTGTCATTGTCTGTCAGTGTTTGTCAGTGTCTGTCATTGTCTGTCAGTGTCTATCAGTGTCTGTCATTGTCATTGTCTGTCAGTGTCTGTCATTGTCTGTCAGTGTCTGTCATTGTCTGTCATTGTCTGTCATTGTCTGTCATTGTCTGTCAGTGTCTGTCAGTGTCTGTCATTGTCTGTCAGTGTCTGTCAGTGTCATTGTCTGTCAGTGTCTGTCAGTGTCTGTCATTGTCTGTCATTGTCTGACATTGTCTGTCAGTGTCTGTCATTGTCTGTCAGTGTCTGTCAGTGTCTGTCATTGTCTGTCATTGTCTGTCAATGTCTGTCAGTGTCTGTCAGTGTCTGTCATTGTCTGTCATTGTCTGTCATTGCCTGTCAGTGTCTGTCATTGTCTGTCAGTGTCTGTCAGTGTTTGTCAGTGTCTGTCAGTGTCATTGTCTGTCATTGTCTGTCATTGTCTGTCAGTGTCTATCAGTGTCTGTCATTGTCTGCCAGTGTCTGTCAGTGTCTGTCAGTGTCTGTCATTGTCTGTCAGTGTCTGTCAGTGTCTGTCAGTGTCTGTCATTGTCTGTCATTGTCTGTCAGTGTCTGTCAGTGTCTGTCATTGTCTGTCAGTGTCTGTCAGTGTCATTGTCTAACAGTGTCTGTCAGTGTCATTGTCTGTCAGTGTCTGTCAGTGTCTGTGTCTGTCAGTATCAACACTAAGAACCTCTGGTGTGCCCAGACTGACTACAGACGTACAGATGCTCCTCATGTCTGCTCACATCTTCCATCTGCTAAAGCATCATTAGCTTCTGTTTGTGAAGGCGGGGCTGTCAATCAAATCCATTGGCCCTGATTGGATAAACCAGGTGTTTGTCATTTTGAATGATGTCCTATTTGATTTGATTTGATTTGATTTGAATGATTTATTTCGAACATGTGCAAATTGCAACAATAATCAATACAGCAATAATAATATTCCAACCAATCAGATTAAAGCAGCATGTAACGTAGCTGATAGAAGTAGAAGCTCTTACCATACCTGGTTGGTAGAGGAGTCAGAACATCCTAAACATCAATAAATAATTTAAAATTGTTCTGTTCATCTGTTAAAGAATCAATATGAACTAGTTTACACAACACTGTTGACCGTTCAGAACCGTAGTCCACTTCAGTCTCCTCCATGTTAGCTGACATGTGTTACAAAGTTACTGTGGAGAGTTTTCCTTATGTCATAAGTGTTAAAACCACGCCCACTGATCCTGATTGGTCCGTCCACCATGTGTCTGTCGACAACAGGATGTGTGTGGTGGTTTAACAGACCCATGTGTGAAGGTCATGAAGCTGAGCGGAACCACACCAGGGTCCACCAAAGCCAGACTAGCTCTGGTGGCCTCCACCTGTGACTGTCCATGTGCTTTGGCTTTGTTTATGGAGAGGCTAAGCCCCGCCCTTCTATTTCCGGTCCATGGTGCTTAGCTCGCAAAAAATGTGAATGGGAGTGAATGGAGCGAGTTGAGCTAAATTCTGGTTCAGTTTGACCCGTGCTCTGAACATTTACATCTGATAGAGTTTAATAATTAATATGAATGTGTCACAGACAGAGCAGCTGTTTATGATGATGATAGGTTTATGTGGGTTAGCTTTTATGTGGGTTAGGCTTTATGTGGGTTAGCTTTTATGTGGGTTAGGCTTTATGTGGGTTAGCTTTTATGTGGGTTAGGCTTTATGTGGGTTAGCTTTTATGTGGGTTAGGCTTTATGTGGGCTTAGTAAGAGATGTAAGGATGTGACGTCACATGTTCTCCAGGTGTGTAGTTTAAATTATTAACAGGTTTTACTCACAGATGAATCATCCGTTCGTTAACAGAAGCAGATGAAACAGCAATAATTATCATTTATTATGAACTACAACAAACCAGATACCATTTCACATTTAATTTACCATTCGATACCATTCATTAATTTTCTCATCTCAGGCCCCATGAACCTCCTGGAAGGGGCGGAGACTTAAGCTCCCCATTCTGTCTGAATGGGGCGTGGCCTCACTTCTGAATAACCACTCAAACACCAGCTACTTTACCTGTGAATAGTGGTGGGTGTGGCCTCAGCCGCTGCAGAAAACCCAGATTTATTTTCACTCTTTAAAAAGAAATAATAAATATATGTAATTTTATTTAATGGTGTCAATTATATGTTTGAATGACAAAAGCTCACAGTTCCAGATGTGTTTTTGGAGAAGTGTCAAATTGGCCACAAGTGAACACATGTATGTAGTGTGTAGTTTTCAGAGGCTTCACTGTCCGTCTGTCCTTCTGTTCATCTGTCTGTCTGTTCATCTGTCCTTCTGTTCATCTGTCTGTCTGTTCATCTGTCCTTCTGTTCATCTGTCTGTCTGTTCATCTGTCCTTCTGTTCATCTGTCTGTCTGTTCATCTGTCTGTCTGTTCATCTGTCCTTCTGTTCATCTGTCTGTCTGTTCATCTGTCTGTCTGTTCATCTGTCCTTCTGTTCATCTGTCTGTCTGTTCATCTGTCTGTCTGTTCATCTGTCCTTCTGTTCATCTGTCTGTCTGTTCATCTGTCTGTCTGTTCATCTGTCTGTCTGTTCATCTGTCTGTCTGTTCATCTGTCCTTCTGTTCATCTGTCTGTCTGTTCATCTGTCTGTCTGTTCATCTGTCCTTCTGTTCATCTGTCTGTCTGTTCATCTGTCTGTCTGTTCATCTGTCTGTCTGTTCATCTGTCTGTCTGTTCATCTGTCCTTCTGTTCATCTGTCTGTCTGTTCATCTGTCTGTCTGTTCATCTGTCCTTCTGTTCATCTGTCTGTCTGTTCATCTGTCCTTCTGTTCATCTGTCTGTCTGTTCATCTGTCCTTCTGTTCATCTGTCTGTCTGTTCATCTGTCCTTCTGTTCATCTGTCTGTCTGTTCATCTGTCCTTCTGTTCATCTGTCTGTCTGTTCATCTGTCTGTCTGTTCATCTGTCCTTCTGTTCATCTGTCTGTCTGTTCATCTGTCTGTCTGTTCATCTGTCCTTCTGTTCATCTGTCTGTCTGTTCATCTGTCTGTCTGTTCATCTGTCCTTCTGTTCATCTGTCTGTCTGTTCATCTGTCTGTCTGTTCATCTGTCCTTCTGTTCATCTGTCTGTCTGTTCATCTGTCTGTCTGTTCATCTGTCTGTCTGTTCATCTGTCCTTCTGTTCATCTGTCTGTCTGTTCATCTGTCTGTCTGTTCATCTGTCCTTCTGTTCATCTGTCTGTCTGTTCATCTGTCCTTCTGTTCATCTGTCTGTCTGTTCATCTGTCTGTCTGTTCATCTGTCCTTCTGTTCATCTGTCTGTCTGTTCATCTGTCTGTCTGTTCATCTGTCCTTCTGTTCATCTGTCTGTCTGTTCATCTGTCCTTCTGTTCATCTGTCTGTCTGTTCATCTGTCTGTCTGTTCATCTGTCTGTCTGTTCATCTGTCCTTCTGTTCATCTGTCTGTCTGTTCATCTGTCTGTCTGTTCATCTGTCCTTCTGTTCATCTGTCTGTCTGTTCATCTGTCCTTCTGTTCATCTGTCCTTCTGTTCATCTGTCTGTCTGTTCATCTGTCCTTCTGTTCATCTGTCTGTCTGTTCATCTGGCTGTCTGTTCATCTGTCCTTCTGTTCATCTGTCTGTCTGTTCATCTGTCTGTCTGTTCATCTGTCCTTCTGTTCATCTGTCTGTCTGTTCATCTGTCCTTCTGTTCATCTGTCTGTCTGTTCATCTGTCTGTCTGTTCATCTGTCTGTCTGTTCATCTGTCCTTCTGTTCATCTGTCTGTCTGTTCATCTGTCTGTCTGTTCATCTGTCTGTCTGTTCATCTGTCCTTCTTTTCATCTGTCTGTCTGTTCATCTGTCCTTCTGTTCATCTGTCTGTCTGTTCATCTGTCTGTCTGTTCATCTGTCTGTCTGTTCATCTGTCCTTCTGTTCATCTGTCTGTCTGTTCATCTGTCTGTCTGTTCATCTGTCTGTCTGTTCATCTGTCTGTCTGTTCATCTGTCCTTCTGTTCATCTGTCTGTCTGTTCATCTGTCTGTCTGTTCATCTGTCCTTCTGTTCATCTGTCTGTCTGTTCATCTGTCTGTCTGTTCATCTGTCTGTCTGTTCATCTGTCCTTCTGTTCATCTGTCTGTCTGTTCATCTGTCTGTCTGTTCATCTGTCTGTCTGTTCGTCCACAGAGACATGAAGGTGCCTTTTTCAAAGTGGAACACAGAGCAGGTGTGTGATTGGCTGGAGGACATGGGACTGGGACAATACAGTGTCCTGGCTCGTCCCTGGGTGAGCAGTGGTCAGACACTACTGTCAGCAAACACACACGACCTGGAGAAGGTAAACACACACACACACACACACACATTTTAGGCTGGGTCACATGATGTCACATTAATATCACAGTAAATTGGGCCGTTTTGCCTCCATGATGATACATGTAGGATAAATTGGGGGCGGGGGTCTTGACTGCACACACAGTTTAATTGGGGGTGATACGTGCTTTTGGGTCCATAACTACAGGTTACTACAGGCCCACTAGTCAGTCCAGTGGTCAGTCCAGTGGTCAGTTGTGGTCAGTCCAGTGGTCAGTTATGGTCAGTCCAGTGGTCAGTTATGGTCAGTCCAGTGGTCAGTTATGGTCAGTCCAGTGGTCAGTTATGGTCAGTCCAGTGGTCAGTCCAGTGGTCAGTCCAGTGGTCAGTCCAGTGGTCAGTTGTGGTCAGTCCAGTGGTCAGTTATGGTCAGTCCAGTGGTCAGTTGTGGTCAGTCCAGTGGTCAGTTATGGTCAGTCCAGTGGTCAGTTGTGGTCAGTCCAGTGGTCAGTTATGGTCAGTCCAGTGGTCAGTTATGGTCAGTCCAGTGGTCAGTCCAGTGGTCAGTCCAGTGGTCAGTTGTGGTCAGTCCAGTGGTCAGTTATGGTCAGTCCAGTGGTCAGTTGTGGTCAGTCCAGTGGTCAGTTATGGTCAGTCCAGTGGTCAGTTGTGGTCAGTCCAGTGGTCAGTTATGGTCAGTCCAGTGGTCAGTTATGGTCAGTCCAGTGGTCAGTTGTGGTCAGTCCAGTGGTCAGTTATGGTCAGTCCAGTGGTCAGTTATGGTCAGTCCAGTGGTCAGTTATGGTCAGTCCAGTGGTCAGTCCAGTGGTCAGTCCAGTGGTCAGTTGTGGTCAGTCCAGTGGTCAGTTGTGGTCAGTCCAGTGGTCAGTTATGGTCAGTCCAGTGGTCAGTTGTTGTTTTAGTTCATATCATATACATTTACATTACTTTATATTGTATATTGTATACAGCCAAATACTTCTCTATTTAACATGTTCTTTGTTCTGATACTAAACAAACAAGTGCTAATGCATGAACTGATGCAACAACTGTCTGTCTGTCTGTCTGTCTGTCTGTCTATCACTCTCTCTATGTTTTTGCTAGTATGGGAATACTAATGCTGGTATGATCATTTATAAATGGTGTTATATTAATGGTTATTTATTATTATTATTACATTGATATTCATATAAAATAATAATTGATCATATGTAATAAAAATTGGGGGTTATTGTTAGGGGGTTAGAGTATAGAGGTTTTTACTTATTCCTACTCCTTCTCTTCAGGATACTGTTGTATTCAGATTTTTCAATGTTAACAATATGTTTTTTGAATCAGGTCAAAGGTCATTTCTTATGTGTATAAATAGGAATAAAAAGAGTCTGAAAACTACATTAATTCAACTTTATGGGCAGGTTAACAGTTGTATTATATATGATACGATGTCCATATAATACCTCATGTTTAATGTCTTTTCAGTTCTACCTTTCTGAGCAGGTAGAACGTCCGTCCGTCCGTCTGTTTGTCTTTAGTCATACCTGTCTGTAGTTTTCAACCTGCTCTTTAGTCTCGCTTCATAACCGTGAACTTTTCTACCTCAGAGAACTACAACTACATGAAGGATGTCCAATTAATTTGACTTCAGGAGCCACGTTCAGTTTAATATGATCTGAAGTGGATCAGACAAAGTCAAATAATCACATAATAAACTATAAATAAAGTCAACACTAATGAACCCTGTTTATAAAAGGCCCTAAAGATGTGAAAGAGTCTAGAAGTGAACCTTAAGAACCAAGTGTAACGTCCAGTGTCACAGTTAAAAACAAAGTTGGATTTGATCCAGATCTGTCATTCAAAGGGTCAGGGGTCAAGGGTTAAGGTCAGGGCACATTAACCAAACATGCAGAACAGCCTTTTTTCACTTGTACAACATTAGCCAAATTTAGGAATATTATCTAAAAATGATGCAGAAAAATGAATGAATGTATTTATTAGACCAGGGGTTGTCAAAGTTTTTTGGCCCAGGTCCCCCTTGGAGGGGTGACATTTTTCCATGTCCCCCCTCATCCTGGCGATACTGAAAATGATAAAAAACCACTTCAACAATGATTATTATGAAACAATGATAACCTTTTTCAATAGTGCTTTTGTGCAAACCAGCCACATTTTCAGGTATTATAATATAAATGAACACTTCAGAAACAACAATTTTAAATAATTTTAAAATAATAAACTAATATAACTATCAATGTACTTTCTCTTTTTAGGGTTAGGGCGTTTGTTTTTGTCATTGTCATTTTCATTGTCATTTCTTTTACCACTTCTTGAGGAACTTGGCGGACACAAAAATCGATCCATGTTCGCTGCAGGGTGGCTAAAAATAGCCTGTGACTCGCTCCGTCTTAATTTAGTCAAGCTGGCGTCAAACAGCGCTGTTACTTCCGCCCGCTCGCTACAAAATAAAACTTCTGCATTTCAAAATAAAACAGCAAAAAAACAACAACAAAAAAACAAAACAAAAACAAAACCGTGAATAATTTTGCGTACCCCCTGGACATGCGCCACGTCCCCCTAGGGGTCTGCGGACCCCAGTTTGAGAACCGTGGTATTAGATGATTGTAACTCCTTATTTGTTCTAAATATTCCTTAAAAATCTTTCAACTGGTTCAAAATGAGATTATTACCAGGATCAAACACATCACACCTTCATGTTTCTTTATTAACGACTCAAATAAATAATAAGAACATTACTTGACCTTGTTTGTTTCTGTGTTTCCAGGAACTTTCGATCAAGAACCCACTGCACAGGAAGAAGCTCCAGTTATCTCTAAAAACATTCAACAGCAAAAGACGGGAGAAATCTGCAGAACTGGATCACATCTGGGTCACACGTACGTACTGGCATCATTCAACACAGGTGGTAAAAGTACTGAAGTACAGCTACTGATTCAACTGCTTTACTCAAGTAAAAGTACAACAACAGTACAACGTGTCAATTGTAATAAATTCAAAAGTAAAACTGTATTTTTTTGTTGTGAATGAAATAATATTTATTTAAGCAGGAAAATAATAACCAAAAAAAGTTTCAAAAATATCCAAAACTAAAGTCTTTCAAAGTGACTTAGTGTTTAGATAATGTTTTATTGGGTCATGGTTCTGAGTCTAGTGGGTATGGACAGAACATTTAGGAAAAATTCAAAAGTCATAAATAGGAGAATTTAAAAAAAAAAAAGTATAATTATGAGATAAAAAAATCACCATTTCTCTCCATTTATGTACGACTTATTTTTCATACGATCACATCTGTTTAGTTTAAAAAAGTAATGAATCTATTCTGAGAATAAAGAACATAAAGTACAAATATTTATATTAATATAAAGAGTATAAAGTACAAATATTTATATTAATATAAAGAGTATAATGTACAAATATTTATATTAATATAAAGAGTATAAAGTACAAATATTTATATAAATATAAAGAGTATAAAGTACAAATATTTATATTAATATAAAGAGTATAAAGTACAAATATTTATATTAATATAAAGAGTATAAAGTACAAATATTTATATAAATATAAAGAGTATAATGTACAAATATTTATATAAATGTGAAGAGTATAAAGTACATATATGATATTATATATATATATATATATATATATATATATATATGAACACATTTAGTGAATAAAAGTACAAATTTGGCAGAAAAATAAATACTCCAGTAAAGTACAGTTACCTAAAAAACTGTACTTAGGTACAGTAAGGAAGTACTTTTACTTGGTTACTTCCACCTCGTTCTTCAGTAAAGTGTTTTTTTTTTTTCAGGCTGGTTGGACGACATCGGTCTTCCTCAGTATAAAGATCAGTTTAATGAAGGACGGGTGGACGGACAGATGCTGCAGTACCTCACTGTGGTGAGTTTAAATGATTTTTATTTTTTTATTCTATTTTTTATTGAAAGAAGTTATTTTTTTACAAACATTGAAACATTTGACAGATTCACAAACTCTAAAGGTCATTATTGGGGGGGGGGGGGGGGGGGGGAGTGGTGGCTCTGGTGGCACTGGATGTTACACTTAAGTTGTCTACAGTAACTATGTGGTCAGTTAGGGAGTCTCGCATTTTTAGGACCAATTATAATGACTTCAGTTTTTTCAGGGAGAATCGGGATGACTGGAAACGACGATGGAAGGCTCGTCTGAAGACGACCTAGAGAGGGTTCAATAAAAGATAATTGTCACTCATCCAAGTCTTTATGTCTTGGACACATGTACTTAGTTTATCTATTTGTCTGGTCTGATCAGGTTTAATCGATAAATATAGCTGTGTGTCATCTGCATAACAATGAAAATTAATGCCATGATTTGTAATGATGTTACCTAAAGGGAGCATATATAGTGTAAACAAAATAGGCCCAAGGACTGACCCTTGAGGAACGCCATAATTAACTCTGGAGGACTGCGATGATTGTTGGTTGATGTGAACAAATTGGTAGCGATCAGATAAATATGATTTAAAGCAGCAGAGGGCTGCTCCTCTAATACCTATATCACATTCTAATCTGTGCACTAAGATACTGTGGTCAATGGTGTCAAAGGCTGCACTCAGGTCTAATAACACCAGGACCCATATTAATCCCATGTCAGCGGCTAATAATAAGTCATTAGTAACTTTAACTAACGCTGTTTCAGTGCTATGATGGGCACGAAAGCCAGACTGAAACTGTTCAAATAAACTATTATCCTGCAGGAATTGGCACAGCTGTTTAACTATTACTCGTTCTAAAACCTTTGACAGGAAGGACAGAATAGATATAGACCTAGAATTGGCTAAAATGTCAGGATCTAGGGTAGAAGTAGAAAGGGTTCGAAAAGGACACAGTCAAACTGGACAGAAGGTTCTAGAACACTCCAGTCAAACTACAGTCTTGAACAGGACCGGACTGGACCACGGGACAACCGGGACTTTTCCCGCTGGCCTTCCTGCTCAATGACCCGTCTGGATGACCCCCGCCCCAATTAGTTTGCTTGTAAACAATAGTAACACCCTCGGAGCGCTGCAGAGTCAGAGTGGTGGTGATTGGTAGTGTTTTTTTTGTTTGTTTCCACTACATTCATTTAGTAGAAACACCGCTACGTTGAAAAAAACTTAAGTAGCCTGAACTACAGATAATTATCTTGCATCATATACTCTTTGCCAGAGCGCATCTTTGAAGTGACAGATCAGCTGATCACAGTTTGAGCAACGAAAATGTTTATTTATTACGGTAGTTTGACATAACTGAACATTTTTAAAAGTTAAATAGATATTTGACAAATATTGACAGCTAGCTAACGTTACGTAACATAACAGTTAATTGTGTGCGGTGCCAACTAAGCTAAGTTATAATATAGCATTAAGCTAATATCTACACGAGCTAATGCTAACTTAGTTTATGGAAGTATTTCTGAAAAAAAGATAAAAACATTGACGAGGATGAGCCTAGACAAATATTAACCTTTTACGAAGTCATAGATTATCATTAGTTATGTTCACGTTTATAATTTAAAGAAAAAGAAGGTCAGTCAAGGAGGAAGAGGTGAAAGGTCAGAAATTAACTGAGTTATTTATTAAACTCAGCAGCAGCCAGAGTGCTACTGATGCTAATGCTACTGTTAGCTCTGGATTTATATTGTGCTTTTATTTTTTTGCTATTTACAATGATTTCAATTTATATTTAGTTTGGCTAAAATGTGCCCCCTGCTGACCTTTTTAGAAAGTGTTTTTTTATTGATCCCATATTTTGATCACACCTGCTGTCCTTTTAGTCTTTATTTTATGTTATGCTCATTATAATTGCATTCATGATAATTGTACAGTTGTATGATTGTGTGTGTGTGTGTGTGTGTGTGTGTGTGTGTGTGAACAGTTTTTTTTCTCACTAAAGGTTAGTGTGAGTTGAACTTGTCTGTTTTATTTGATCAATATTACAATATGTTGGGAAACTGAAAAAACAGAATAGTATATATGAGCACATGTTAATAAATGTAATGTTTATTTTAATACATACAGTATTTATTAGTTGTGGGTAAAACTCCACAGGTGGTCTACAGGAAGACTGAAAGATGTTTAGACTTCACTAATAGGATAGACTGTTGACCTTTGCACTTTAACATTAAATATTAGTGTTTATTAACTATACTAAGATGGCATCTGAAAAGTTTACTGACAAAATAATAAACATGTTCTTAATAATAAGTAACCTTAGATGAAAGTAAATATGTTGAGGGCAGGGAGAGGATGTGAGAGCAGTACTGTACTGAGCTGTACTGAGCTGTACCGTACTGAACTGAGCAGTACTGTACTGAGCTTTACTGTACTGAGCTGTACTGTACTGAGCTGTACTGTACTGTACTGTACTGTACTGAGCTGTACTGTACTGAGCTGTACTGTACTGTACTGTACTGAGCTGTACTGTACTGAGCTGTACTGTACTGAGCTGTACTGTACTGTACTGTACTGTACTGAGCTGTACTGTACTGAGCTGTACTGTACTGTACTGTACTGTACTGTACTGAGCTGTACTGTACTGAGCTGTACTGTACTGAGCTGTACTGTACTGTACTGTACTGTACTGAGCTGTACTGTACTGAGCTGTACTGTACTGAGCTGTACTGTACTGAGCTGTACTGTACTGTACTGTACTGAGCTGTACTGTACTGAGCTGTACTGTACTGTACTGTACTGAGCTGTACTGTACTGAGCTGTACTGAGCTGTACCGTACTGAACTGAGCAGTACTGTACTGAGCTTTACTGTACTGAGCTGTACTGTACTGAGCTGTACTGTACTGTACTGTACTGTACTGAGCTGTACTGTACTGAGCTGTACTGTACTGTACTGTACTGAGCTGTACTGTACTGAGCTGTACTGTACTGAGCTGTACTGTACTGTACTGTACTGTACTGAGCTGTACTGTACTGAGCTGTACTGTACTGTACTGTACTGTACTGTACTGAGCTGTACTGTACTGAGCTGTACTGTACTGAGCTGTACTGTACTGTACTGTACTGTACTGAGCTGTACTGTACTGAGCTGTACTGTACTGAGCTGTACTGTACTGAGCTGTACTGTACTGTACTGTACTGTACTGAGCTGTACTGTACTGAGCTGTACTGTACTGTACTGTACTGTACTGTACTGAGCTGTACTGTACTGAGCTGTACTGTACTGAGCTGTACTGTACTGAGCTGTACTGTACTGAGCTTTACTGTACTGAGCTGCACTGAACTGAGCTGTACTGTACTGAGCTGTACTGTACTGAGCTGTACTGTACTGAGCTGTACTGTACTGTACTGTACTGTACTGAGCTGTACTGTACTGAGCTGTACTGTACTGTACTGTACTGTACTGAGCTGTACTGTACTGAGCTGTACTGTACTGAGCTGTACTGTACTGTACTGAGCTGTACTGTACTGAGCTGTACTGTACTGAGCTGTACTGTACTGAGCTGTACTGTACTGAGCTTTACTGTACTGAGCTGCACTGAACTGAGCTGCACTGAACTGAGCTGTACTGTACTGAGCTGTACTGAACTGAGCTGTACTGTACTGAGCTTTACTGTACTGAGCTGTACTGTACTGAGCTGTACTGTACTGAGCTGTACTGTACTGAGCTGTACTGAACTGAGCTGTACTGAACTGAGCTGTACTGTACTGAGCTGTACTGTACTGAGCTGTACTGAACTGAGCTTTACTGTACTGAGCTGTACTGAACTGAGCTGTACTGAACTGAGCTGTACTGTACTGAGCTGTACTGAACTGAGCTGTACTGTACTGAGCTGTACTGAACTGAGCTTTACTGTACTGAGCTGTACTGAACTGAGCTGTACTGTACTGAGCTGTACTGAACTGAGCTTTACTGTACTGAGCTGTACTGAACTGAGCTGTACTGAACTGAGCTGTACTGTACTGAGCTGTACTGAACTGAGCTGTACTGTACTGAGCTGTACTGTACTGAGCTGTACTGAACTGAGCTGTACTGTACTGAGCTGTACTGAACTGAGCTGTACTGTACTGAGCTGTACTGTACTGAGCTGTACTGTACTGAGCTGTTGTCATGCATTAGTTTAATACTGTGGTGTTGTGTCACAGCCAGTGGAATAGAATTGCTTTAATTGCTATAAGAAAATTAAAATAGCCCCCCTTACCCCCAAATGTGTGGTTTGTGGAGGGGATTTTTTTTCTGCCTCCGTAGAGCTGAATTTGACCTGGATGCTGCGGAATATTCCCGTCCTGAAATCCTGATCCAGTCCGGCCCTGGTCCTGAATGTTTTACATGTTTCCTTCTTCCACATGATTTAACCATTTAACTCCTGAAACTTTAGCAGTTCTACAGTAAAAAAATAAATAAAATATAATGAGCAACAAAATGAACAAAAATTAATAATAAACTGACAAATTAATTAGTAACATCAATAGTTCGACACAAATGGAACAAAATGACAGAAAAAAATAATAAAATAAAAAACAAAATGTAGAAAAATAAATTAAAAAATGAGCAAAAACTAAATATTTAGACAATTATAATTAATATGGAAGAATTTGCCTTTTTCAAAATGAATTTCCTTTTGACACCTGTTCCATGAACAAAACTCAGTAAATACACTGTAATAAAAAAAAAGGAAAATGATTCCATTTTTCTGAATATTTAACCTAAACCATTTATTATTATCCTCTTTTTTATTTGTATTTTTTTGGCTAATTTTCCCGTGACGTTTATAATTTTGGAAATATTTATTATATTTTGTTCATTTTGTTTATTTTTCTACATTTTGTTTTTTTATTTTATTATTTTTTCTTTAATTTTGTTCCATTTCTGTCTAACTTTGTTGATGTTACTAATTATTTTGTCAGTTTATTGTTGATTTTTGTTGATTATTTTAACTGCTAAAGTTTCAGGAGCGTTAAACTGAAGAAGGAAATATTTAAAACATGTCAGACAGCGGCCCTCCAGGACTGGAGTCACCTGTGTTCTAGAAGGTTCTAGAAGGTTCTAGAGGACATGCTGTATCACTCAATCTACTCTTGACTTATTAGGAGCAAAGACGTGACAACTTCTGTCAATAATTTTTATTTATTTTTTATTTTTTTATATATTTATTTGACAGTAAAATGAAGTTCAACATATTTAGTCTTGCAGCTGATATATTTTTATAGAGTTTATTTTATGTAGTTTTATAGTTTAGTGCTAATTAGAAATCATGTAAACAGATAATTCATGTATCTGATGTAAAATGCAAGGAAATAAACAATAAACAGAAAGCATGTTGTTTATTATTTTGGTGTCAGAATGACCTGCTGTTCCTCAAAGTGACCAGTCAACTTCACCACCTCAGCATCAAATGTGCCATCCATGTCCTGCACGTCAACAAGTTCAACGCCAACTGCCTGAAACGAAGGCCCGGTAACGAGGTATTTATGATCAGCACCGAGCAACACCTGATGAAAACATAACAACTTTTTATTGATATTTAAGTCTTTTGTTTTTGTTATTGTTTTTTTTTTTATTCAGGTGTTTCCATTACCAGTTTTTTTATAGCGCTATTTACATTTTGTACATTTCCAAGAATAATGGAAACTATGGCAGTAATCATGATGTTGACATTAGTGGGGACATCATTAGTGGGGACATCATTAGTGGGGACATCATTAGTGGGGACATCATTAGTGGGGACATTTTACGAATGTTTTTATTTATTAATCCACATATTGTCTGTTTTTTATTGTTCATCTATAACTGCATTATATATTTAATTATAGTTATCGTCATTAGACCCACATTTACGTCTAGTTTGTTCTGGTTTATGTCACATGATAAAGGTTCATTAATGACAATATTTAGTCACTATAAGACACACTGTCAATGAATGGATTATTTTATAGATTCTTCATATATAAGGTGAAGTGGATTATAAAGAACATTAAGTCAAGTCAACATTATTAGATAAAAAGTCTAAACTATGAGATAAAAGTGAAAATTCCCAGTCGGAATTAATCCATATATAAGATGCACTGTGGTTTTTGGAGGAAAGTAAAGTATTTTAAATACACCTTATAGTCAGAAAATACAGTAACCTTTTGTTTCCCAAATGTCATGTACTTTCCTATTAAAATATTAATATGGACATTTTTATAAACATATACATGTTAATATGGACATTTTATAAACATATAAATATTAATATAGACATTTTATAAACATATAAATATTAGTATGGACATTTTATAAACATATAAATATTAATATAGACATTTTATAAACATATAAATATTAATATGGACATTTTATAAACATATAAATATTAATATAGACATTTTATAAACATATAAATATTAATATAGACATTTTATAAACATATAAATATTAATATGGACATTTTATAAACATATAAATATTAATATAGACATTTTATAAACATATAAATATTAATATGGACATTTTATAAACATATAAATATTAATATAGACATTTTATAAACATATAAATATTAATATGGACATTTTATAAACATATAAATATTAATATAGACATTTTATAAACATATAAATATTAATATAGACATTTTATAAACATATAAATATTAATATGGACATTTTATAAACATATAAATATTAATATGGACATGTCCATAGCGTCCAGACGCAGTTTTACAGCCATGATGGAAACGCAGCTGTTGATGGATTCATCTTTGATCATGTGTTAGTTTTGACAGAACTCATGTAAATGTGTTTTAAAACTAAACTAATGCACGACTTAATTCTTTAAAGACTCGACAGTAAGACTTTGTTAAACTTTGTCTTTATGTCTGTGTTGGTCTTTACACTTTTGTTCAGTTTTATTGTATAAACAAACATTCACACTGGTTTTTATTGTTTGTTTGTTGTGTTTCAGAACCAGTTCTCACCCAGTGAAGTGGTCCAGTGGTCCAACCACCGGGTCATGGAGTGGCTCAGGTCTGTGGACCTGGCAGAGTACGCACCAAACCTGAGGGGCAGTGGGGTCCACGGGGGTCTCATAGTGAGTAACACTTTAAATTTAACTCCAGAACCGAACAAAACTGGAACTTCTGTTCCTGACGTTGGTCCAGGAGCTGGTGTTTATGTCCCCGTCTGTTTTATGGATGTTGTGTTTGAAATCCTCTAAGGGGGGGGGGGTTAGGGTTGCTATTGAAGCAGTGACTTAAGATGAATTTACTAAGAAAAATAAATAAAGACATAAGACGATGGAGAGAGAGTTAGTGACACTAATGTTTAAAAACAAAACTTTAATGTTTAAAAACAAAACTTTAATGTTTAAAAACAAAACTTTAATGGTTAAAAACAAAACTTTAATGTTTAAAAACAAAACTTTAATGGTTAAAAACAAAACTTTAATGTTTAAAAACAAAACTTTAATGTTTAAAAACAAAACTTTAATGGTTAAAAACAAAACTTTAATGTTTAAAAACAAAACTTTAATGTTTAAAAACAAAACTTTAATGGTTAAAAACAAAACTTTAATATTTAAAAACAAAACTTTAATATTTAAAAACAAAACTTTAATGGTTAAAAACAAAACTTTAATGGTTAAAAACAAAACTTTAATATTTAAAAACAAAACTTTAATGTTTAAAAACAAAACTTTAATGTTTAAAAACAAAACTTTAATGGTTAAAAACAAAACTTTAATGTTTAGAAACAAAACTTTAATATTTAAAAACAAAACTTTAATATTTAAAAACAAAACTTTAATGTTTAAAAACAAAACTTTAATGGTTAAAAACTAAACTTTAATGTTTAAAAACAAAACTTTAATGGTTAAAAACAAAACTTTAATGGTTAAAAACAAAACTTTAATATTTAAAAACAAAACTTTAATGTTTAAAAACAAAACTTTAATGTTTAAAAACAAAACTTTAATGGTTAAAAACAAAACTTTAATGGTTAAAAACAAAACTTTAATGGTTAAAAACAAAACTTTAATATTTAAAAACAAAACTTTAATGGTTAAAAACAAAACTTTAATGTTTAAAAACAAAACTTTAATGGTTAAAAACAAAACTTTAATGGTTAAAAACAAAACTTTAATATTTAAAAACAAAACTTTAATGGTTAAAAACAAAACTTTAATGGTTAAAAACAAAACTTTAATGGTTAAAAACAAAACTTTAATGGTTAAAAACAAAACTTTAATGGTTAAAAACAAAACTTTAATATTTAAAAACAAAACTTTAGGTGATTAATAAAGTTAAGACCAACGGACAAACTGATGAGTGAAAACACATGTGGAACTGAAAACATCTGTTTGTGTGATGAACGGAGGAAATTAATTAGACTTAACACACACACACTAACACACACACTAACACACACACTAACACAAACTAACACACACAAACTAACACACACACTAACACACACACACTAACACACACAAACTAACACGCACACTAACACACAAACTAACACACACAAACTAACACACACACTAACACACACTAACACACACACACTAACACACACACTAACACACACACACTAACACACACAAACTAACACACACACTAACACAAACTAACACACACAAACTAACACACACACTAACACACACACACTAACACACACAAACTAACACGCACACTAACACACACTAACACACACACACTAACACACACTAACACACACACACTAACACACACTAACACACACACACTAACACACACTAACACACACACACTAACACACACACACTAACACACACACTAACACACACACACTAACACACACACACTAACACACACACTAACACACACACACTAACACACACACACTAACACACACACACTAACACACACACTAACACACACACACTAACACACACACACTAACACACACACTAACACACACACACTAACACACACACACTAACACACACTAACACACACACACTAACACACACACACTAACACACACACTAACACACACACACTAACACACACACACTAACACACACTAACACACACACACTAACACACACACACTAACACACAAACTAACACACACAAACTAACACACACACTAACACAAACTAACACACACACTAACACACACTA
Organism: Siphamia tubifer; assembly: GCA_020466265.1. Lineage (NCBI taxonomy): Eukaryota > Metazoa > Chordata > Actinopteri > Kurtiformes > Apogonidae > Siphamia > Siphamia tubifer. Next base: position 1,613,121 of record CM035788.1, read on the forward strand.
ACACACACACACTAACACACACACACTAACACACAAACTAACACACACAAACTAACACACACACTAACACAAACTAACACACACACTAACACACACTAACACACACACACTAACACACACACTAACACACACACACTAACACACACAAACTAACACACACACTAACACACACACACTAACACACACACTAACACACAAACTAACACACACAAACTAACACACACACTAACACACACTAACACACACACACTAACACACACACTAACACACACACAGTAACACACACAAACTAACACACACACTAACACACACTAACACACACACACTAACACACACACTAACACACACACACTAACACACACACACTAACACACACACTAACACACACACTAACACACACACACTAACACACACACACTAACACACACACACTAACACACACACACTAACACACACACACTAACACACACTAACACACACACACTAACACACACACACTAACACACACACACTAACACACACACACTAACACACACACACTAACACACACACACTAACACACACTAACACACACACACTAACACACACACACACTAACACACACACTAACACACACACACTAACACACACACTAACACACACACACTAACACACACACACTAACACACACACACTAACACACACACTAACACACACACACTAACACACACACACTAACACACACTAACACACACACACTAACACACACACACTAACACACACACACTAACACACACACACTAACACACACACTAACACACACACACTAACACACACACACACTAACATATAGTACATATATATAAATATTTGTACTTTATACTCTTTACATGTATATAAATATCTGTACTTTATACATTAATATAAATATTTATCTTGTCACAGATGCTGGAGCCTCGCTTTAACTCAGACACCTTAGCGATGCTGCTGAACATCCCTCCTCAGAAAACGTTGCTGCGTCGTCATTTAACCACTAACTTCCACAGGCTGGTGGGAGGACAGGCTCAGCAGGAGAAGAGGGAGTACACAGAGGCCGCCGCCTACAGCCCACTCAGCATCACTGCTAAAGTCAAGGTACACAAGTGATGACGCTACAGTGGGATTAAAAAGTACCATCAGACTTTAAATGTGTTCAATGTTTGAATCATTCATTCTTTCATTCATTCATTCATTCATTATCTGAACCCGCTTTATCCTCACTAGGGTCACGGGGGTCACTGGGGGCCTAATCCAGCTACAATGGGTGAAGGCGGGGTACACCCTGTATGAGACGCCAGTTCATCTCAGGGCTGAACATATATAGACAAACAATCACTCTCACATTCACACCTATGGACAATTTTAGATTAACCAATTAACCTATCAGTGCATGTGTTTGGATGGTGGGAGGAAACCGGAGTACCTGGAGAAAACCCACGCGGACACGGGGAGGTCATGCAAACTCCACACAGAAAGGTCTGGTACGGGATTCAAACCAGGGTCCTTCTTGCTGTGAGGCACGAGTGCTAACCGCTGCACCGCCGTGCTAACCGCTGCACCGCCGTGCTAACCGCTGCACCGCCGTGCTAACCGCTGCACCGCCGTGCTAACCGCTGCACCGCCGTGCTAACCGCTGCACCGCCGTGCTAACCGCTGCACCGCCGTGCTAACCGCTGCACCGCCGTGCTAACCGCTGCACCGCCGTGCTAACCGCTGCACCGCCGTGCTAACCACTGCACCACCGTGCTAACCGCTGCACCACCGTGCTAACACTGCACCACCGTGCTAACCACTGCACCACCGTGCTAACACTGCACCACCGTGCTAACACTGCACCACCATGCCGCCCTAATATAAATTAGTTTCTACTAATGTAAGCAGAAAGAAAGACTATAATAATAATAATAATAATAATAATAATAATAATAATAATAATAATAATAATAATAATAATAAAGTAATAATTGTCTTTATATTTGACACGTGTGGCTGTGACAGTCCTGCTTTAAAAACCCTGACAGGACAAACAGTCAAACCTCAGCACATGGGTTTAAACTCATCCTCACAGATTTAAAACTCCAGCATCAGCTGCAGCTTTAAACCCCTGTGTGGATAATCCAGCCCAAACCATCATTCTGACCCACTTATGACCCACTTATGACCCACCACCTCATATGTTCCAGGACATGTAAATATTTATACAAACAGTTTTTGGCACAAACGGATCCTAAAAAATACTAATAATACAAAATAAAAATAGAAAACAGGTTTATTAGCACCTGTGTGTGTTTGGGTTAAATGACTATTGACCGACATCCCATAATGCCTTGTGATAACATCCCAGTGGTTTTCGTCAGCAGGACAAAGCTTAGGACGCACTTATAGAAGCTGCTGCCGCCGCCCTGTTCCATCTGGTAACCATGGCAACAGACATCTGAAACATATACCACCTCCATTAGATTCATCTACTTCTGTTTATTTTATGGGTCTGTTTACACAAACACAAACCCAGGTATTTTTACAACTAAACAGATGTGACAGAAAAATAAGAGGAGTTTATATATTATACTTATATCACTATTATCACATCATTTTGACTTTATTTCATCTTTAAATTATTTTTTATCAATTTTTTGTAAATCTCATGATGACTTTTTTTTTTAAATTTTCCTAAATGTTTTGTTCTGATCAAACACATTATCTACAAACTAACTCACTTTTAAAGGATTTATTTTAGATATTTTTGAAACTTTTCAGATTTCATGGCAAAAAAAAATGTAAATGCAGTTTTACTTTTTAGTTCATTACTATTGAAAATATACTTCTACTTTTACCAGAGTATTTTTTCACACCAGTATCTGTACTTGTACTTAAGTACTGAATGTGAGTACTTTGACCACCTCTGTGAGAAACTAATAGAACCCTGAGGAGAACCAGAGTAAAGACCAGGGGTGTCCAAATCCAGTCCTCGAGGGCCGGTGTCCAACATGTTTTAGATATTTCCCTCTTCCACATGATTCAGTTTAACCCTTTAACTCCTGAAACTTTAGTAGTTCTACAGTAAAAAGAATTAAAATAAACAACAACATGAACAAAAATGACCAAAGTCATGAATAAAATGAACAAAAATGAATAATAAAACAGACAAAATAATTAGTAACACGAACAAAGTTTTTGTTCATTTTGTTGCACATTGTTTCTACATTTTATTTACTATTTTATAATTTGTTCTTTAATTTTCCTCCATTTGTGTCTTACTTTCTCCGTGTTACTAATGATTTTGTCAGTTTATTGGTCATTTTTGTTCAAGTTGTTGTTTATTTTAATTCTTTTTACTGTAGAACTGCTAAAGTTTCAAGAGTTAAAGGGTTAAACTGAATCATGTGGAAGAGGGAAATATCTAAAACATGTTGGACACCGGCCCTCGAGGACTGGATTTGGACACCCATGCTATAGATGAACGTCCATTTGTAGATGGGGGGGGTCCATCCATCAGACGGGTGAGGGTGAGGGTCTGGTGTCACATAAATGACTTAAACATCTACCAAGGAACAGCAGGGGTGATCTATGGAGGGGGGGGGTCTGTTGTAAAAGGTTGTGGGTGTGTTTTGGTTTCTACTACCTTTCTATAATAATATGTGACTGAACAACCTTATGGGGACACTAGTGGAGTGATGCTACAGCCACACATTTAAACCATTGGACATGAATGAATATGAACTTTTGAACAGATGGACCTACAGGGTCCACTTAAATATTATTGTCACGTGTTTTGGGGACGACATTTTGATATTTGATGAATAGACAAAGTTCTAATTGTAAAAGTTAAAATCATTAGATAAAAACTGATCTAAGTTTGGATTTGACACTGTTCCTCTTTTTTTCTTCCATAAGTGTTTAGTCCATGTCAGAGGGAACTGGACTAAACATATGTTTGTAATAAAGGAACATGAGTGAAAACACTTTGACAAACACTGGTCTGTGTCAAAGCTCTAGAACAGGGGTGTCAAACTCATTTAAGTCCAGTTAAATTGGATCCAAATGGGCCAGACCAGTAAAAACACCCAAATACATAATAATAGAAATAATGTCAACTCCAAACTTTTCTCTCTGTTTTAAAGCAAAAAAAAAGTTAAATTACATTATGAAAACAAACAATATTAGGCTTTAGTTTATTATTTCTAACTTACAGAACACACTGGATCTACACATACACTAAATATTTTGTGATTATTATTAAAATAGGACCTACTTCTCTTAAAACATTTCCAATTTTTCATATTTGTTCAGATTTTTTTTGTTGTGAGATTATACTGTGTTTTAGTGTCACTAAATGCACTAAATACAGAGGTTTTTTTTTTTTACTTGTGATTATTTATAGGTTATTATGAGACTGAATTGGTGTGAATGTGGACCATGAATTTAAATGATGTATATCTTTGTGTCATTTTTGCATTTCATAAATTCAACCAAAGGGCCGGATTGGACCCTTAGGTGGGTCAGATTTGGCCCCCGGGCCGTATGTTTGACACCTCTGGTCTAGAATGATCCACTAGTTCATTTGTAAGGTTGTGACCCCCACATGACCTTTGGCTCTTCAGCGTCATATTTACTTTTCCCAAAACCATCCCATGGGTCAGACTGGAATCCGTCTGTGGCTCAGGTCTGGTCCAGGGGCCGTATGTTTACCACGCCCACACCCCCCTCCTCGGTCTAACCCTCATCTCTGTTTTCTTTCAGCCAAAGAAGTTGGGTTTCTCCAACTTGACTCACCTGCGGCGCCGACGAGCCGACGACTCCACCGACTACGTTTGTCCCATCGAGTCGTCGCCGTCAGGACAGTCGGCGCTCAACGGCGTACAGGTGCGTCCGTACGCCGGCTTCAGAGGCCTGAGCCCCATCTTGGACCGAGAGCCGGACCGCTCCAGGGACCGGGCGGGTCTGGACGACAGCAGATGTGACGCGTCTCCATGACAACCACTGTGACAAGAAACATGGCCGCACTATTAAATGCCACAACCACGACAACCGCTGTGTCATCCACCAATCAGCTGCCACCTACAACTACCCCCTCCCCCTGTTCCTTTAAGCCCCGCCCACCAGCCTACCCCTGTGCCTTACCAGTGGAGTGTGTTCAGAGCGGTTTAGACCCCGCCTCTGCCTTTGAGCCTGAGCCATGACCTATGACCTAACGCATCATGAGAGAGCGCAGCCTCTCTCAGGACTCCGCCTCCTGTGACATCACTTCCTGTAGTCCATACAAAGACACTAGCGCCCCTCTGTACAGTATTAAGCCATTTTTTCTAATAGGCGTGCGTCGTCATCAGATGATTTTCCTTCCCGTGAGTTAAAGTCATTTCAGACAGTTTCACCAACAAGGGCTCATTTATGTGTCATTCATGTGCTTTGGGAAGTAGATATTTTCCAGTTAGGAAGTGGACAAATTAAATATGGTGGACCAGAGGTACGTAAAAACAAACCATGATGATGGACGGGTTCATAAACGACCCACAACTGACCGCTTTTTTAACTAACCCGCCCACAGCTCAGACTGCAAGAAATAGATTTGAAAAGGATGAACCTGACCCGCTTCTGGACCCACATTTTTAAAAAGCAGTGAATGGTCTTTATGAACATCACATGACCTTTGACCTTACTCATATACCTGAATATCACATGACCTTTGACCTTACTCACATACCTAAACATCACATGACCTTTGACCTTACTCACATACCTAAACATCACATGACCTTTGACCTTACTCACATACCTGAACATCACATGACCTTTGACCTTACTCACATACCTGCATTTATTTCTGTGTTTACATTCCATGTCATTGTTTGTAAGTTAATATGTTTATAAATATGTTTGTTCTGCTTCATCATTTAAAAGTTATCAACACTAACGCAGCATCTAAACCTGTAACACCCAAAGACACGTTTGAACCTGGTTTCCATGGAAACTAAAACACATCTTTAAAAATCTCAGCCAATGTGTCCAAACCTTATTGTTTTTGTTTGTTTGTTTATTTCCTCTCTCTCTCTCTCCATACCATAGGATACTGACCACCATGAACGACACCTTCACCAATAATTCACTGAATAAAGTTGATTTCCTTTTTCCCTCATAATGACACTTCTTTCTGTCGTCTACATCCTCCTCCTGAAGGCAGTTGAAGAATTTAATCCAAAATGTTGAGAAATATTCTGTTCTTTTCTGAACTAATTACATGGTGTACTGCAAGTCTATTTATTTATATATTAAAGTGTATTTACCAGGTTATTTTAATGTTTATTTCAAATAACAAATGACCACAACCCCAATATCATTACAAATATTTTCCAATGACCCACAACTGTGGGTGACCGCCCATTGGGGTCAGCCCACACATCACTGATAACATGTTTTTAAAGGACATAGATTCTTAATGTCTTCTATCACACTGTCTTAAATGTGGGACATCTGGGAACAAACACTTCAGTAATTCAACACAAGTGACATTTTGAAAATATAGCCTTCCTCCTCCTCCTCCTCTTCGTCAGCCCACCCCTCGAAACCACACCTTCACCATTCACGAACACATGAAAGTGCACGTTGTGTCGAGCAGTCACGGAAGTTCACGACCATTTGTGACAATTCATATGGATTATCCAACGACATAAGACATTAGTCTGTCTATTCTAGAATCAGAACCGTATCATCTTACCTCTGCAGGACAAACATGTCCACAGTATCATGTGTTCGGAGCCACGTAGGGATTCGAACCCTTGTCCTGTTCCGTTCTTCGCTCCTCTTCCTCATACCCGTAGTTTTTTCAAACACACTTTTTACTTTGTCGTCTTTTCTACCATAACTGTTTATGTAAACACGCAGAAGGGGAAGGGGAGGGTGTTTGTTTTTAGCAGAATTCCCAGAGCACATGAATGGGACTTTAATCCAGAAGCGTTAAATTAATTTTACTTTCAGTTCAGAGGTCGTCTTCAGCTCAACGGCTACATTTACATGATGGTTTTTTTATTCAAAATTATTTATTCTGAATAAAATAATTCAGAATTGAAGCTATTTCCTTCGTCTTCACATAGAAATGTGAATTCTGAATACAAGTTTCCATGGAAACGGGTGTATTCTGCTCTAGAGCTGGAGGTACGGAGGGTTCTGATTGGACAGAACGAATGCTTAACGTCTGGAAGAAAACCATCACATCCATGTCCTGTTTTTTTTTTTTTTTTTCATTTTAACGTTTAAAATGTTAGACCCAGAGACACCAGCAACTGGTGTGAAAATATACTCTGGTAAAAGTAGAAATACTGATTCAACTCCTTTACTGAAGTAAAAGTAAAAAAAAAGGATATAAATGTAAATAGTATAAAGTACAGATATTTATGTAAAAATATAGGGAGTAAAAGTAAAAAGTTTCCAGAAAAATAAATACTACAGTAAAATATAGATATGTTTAAAAAAATGTACATAAGTACAGTAACAAAGTACTTGTACTCAGTGGGGAGGCCAGATACTTCTGCACGATGAGATATTTGGTCTAGAAAGATTCCGTCTTTTTTTTCCAGTGTATAAGATCAAATATATTTTTTAGTTCACTATCATTTAAACTGAAGTTTTTTGGAAATGACTCTTTGTTGGTGTGACTCCGCCCACGTCTCCTCGACACTGAACCTGAACACAGTTCCTTAACATGGTTGAGATGAGTTTGTGCAATATTTGCATAACCTTATGGAGGGATTCTATTTAATATTTATGACATTGCAGAGCAGATTAAAAACAAAAGTATAGCATGTTTATTTGAACCTGAGCTGGTGATTTTTTTACTGTTATTTTTCACATTTGACTGTAATAGTATTTTTATAGTAAAGAAAATCTGACTCCAGTAAAAGAGGTTTATCTGTGATCATGAAAAATGTCCAAAAGATCGATCAGAAAACCTTTAATAAACAAAACCATGTGTGTTTCCAAGTCACTTTGTTTTTCTGAAACATTTCTATTTTTGATTCATCAATTCAACTTTAACTCATAAAGACCCAAAACCATCAACTGCGCTCAACTGTTCCACCTGTGGATCCATGTATCCCATTCATACATGTTTTGGTGCAAAGTACAGTTTGTAATCTTGTCATGTCATCACATATGACCCATGTGGATGTTCAGAGACTCAATTGTTACCATAGAAACACTGTCATCTTCTACAACATGGATGGATTTACCAGTAAAGTGTTAAATGAACCTCTTCACACAGTCCAATAACTGTAACGTTCTACATAGTCCTCAAATGAAAACTTTATGGACACTACTACAGCCATGTTTAATCCCACCATCACAGTCGGATATTTAAAACATAACAGTAGTGTCTCTGACAAAATTAAAAGACTTTTACATTTTTACTGTCTGTGAAATAAAATTTTTAAAATAGAATAAACTTGGCTCACGACTGTTTTTACTGTTATTAAGTGTTAAACAGCTGGAGTCTGTCACCAATGTTTACAGTTACTGAACAGCTCGACTTCTGTCCTAATGTCCAAAATAAATCTGTCTTTGTTTCTTTTAATTATAATCATCTCCCTCCTTTGGCCATTTTTCGAATCATGCAATGCATGATGGGATATAAGGTGCATTTCCACTATTGGAGTTTCCGGGCCATTTTACAGGAACTTCGCGGTATTTGAGTGTTTCCACGGACCGGACCGTTCTGTTAAGTGACGCTATCGGAACTTTTACAGAAACTAATGGAGTACCTGCTCTGGAGTGGGTTCTGGAATCAGTGTTGCCAACTCCCAAACAATGTAAGGAGCGAGGGGCACTTCCAAAATATATATATATATGTATACATATATATATACACACACACTCTCTTACTTGACCACACTTTGTCTGACCCCTCCCCCGAGACCTCTTTGCCATGGAAGACCCTACCAGGAGTATTCCAGGCTAACCTCTAATACTCCAGACAACACAGTTCTTGGGTTCATTGGGGTACACAGACCTCTACACCACGTTAAGGTGATGGTCCTAGGAGAGGATATTTTTGGTTTGTTTGTTTTCTGTGTTTTAAATGGCATTGACAATGAAGGGAGAATCTAACGGTTTGTCTCAATGATAGATAGATGAGAAATGCCCCTCACTTCACAATCACATGGGTGTGATTCTTATTTTTCTTTCTTTTCTTTTTTTTTTTTACCATATTGAGGGTCACAGGGGAGCGATTTGTTCCTATTGTCAAGAGAAGTCTGTGCAGAACTGACCCCATAATGTGAACGGGATCATTGTCGTAACTCCTTCAAATGGAGAAGAGGAAAAAGTATGAAACACGAAGGTTTTGTCTCTAGCACCCGACAATAAATTTCGCCCAAATTCACCAGCAAAAAAGCACTAGATTTTGCACTATGCGCTTTTCACAAATTTAGGCTCTCGGAGGGGGGGTCTGAAAAAGCCTTAAATATAGCGACAAATGCTCCAAGTTGGCAACAGTGTCTGGAATACGTCTACCCTGGAGCAGGTTCTCCAGAACGGCCCGATAAGAACCGCTGAGCAGAAATCGCAGACTGTTTCACAAAATGACGTCATTAGATCGCGACAAACAAGTTGTTGGAGGGAGTTTACGACACAACGAAACATCATCAGCTGTGTTTGGGTCATCTCTGGAGAATTCTTCTGCCGGAACAACTTGTTCTTCTTTCATTCTGACACCATTACTGTGTAAAGCAACAGCACAAACACAACTAACATCTAAACTCGGTCTGTGTCTACGTTAGGGATGTTTATTCGGTAAGTCAACTTCTATTTCTATGCATTAACCAGGTTCTGTAGGCTGTGGTCACTGCTGGTGCAGGTTCTGTAGGATGTGGTCACTGCTGGTCCAGGTTCTGTAGGATGTGGTCACTGCTGGTCCAGGTTCTGTAGGCTGTGGTCACTGCTGGTGCAGGTTCTGTAGGATGTGGTCATTGCTGGTCCAGGTTCTGTAGGCTGTGGTCACTGCTGGTGCAGGTTCTGTAGGATGTGGTCACTGCTGGTCCAGTTTTAGAGCCGTATGTCCGGACATATGGTCACCCTAGTGAGTCACTGCTCACCTGTCTTCCTGCTCAGGTACATTTTTTAGAAGGGTAGGGGATGGAGGACGGCGACGCAATGAGCGCGAGCCCAGCCCGGCATGTGTTGGGAGTCCTGGCTCAACGGTGCATCGGACCCGCTGAGTCTCAGGTTCCATCGCCCTCTTGGCTTCGGGTTTGGGTGAGATTTATTTATTTATTTTTTAACTTTTTGGTTAGAGGTGTTTTTCGGTGGTGTCCGGAGGCAGTAAAGTGGCACCTGTGTTTTTAGAGGGTTAATGGCGCCTTAGCTTTAGCGTGTTTGTCTCATGGACGTATTCTAAGATATTATTACAGGATAATGTTCACTTTTGGAAGTCAGTTGGAATGAATGAAAATTAAATCAAACTTTATTAATATATGTCGCGACCATCTCAGGTAGCAGGTAGCTTTACAATAGAAAGAGTAAACGACACAACAGCGTAAGGTACATAAAAACACATAGTGACAGTCAAAGGTTCTGGACAATAAACTGTTCAAGGCGTCACTATTTCATCCAAGTGTCAACTATAACCAGCTAGCTAGCTAAAGCTAAGCTAACACCTTTTAATCAAATTTTGTCAGATCAACTTTATTCATTCTGACTGACTTCCAAAAGTGAACATTCCCCTGTCCCTACTTCTGTCTTTCCTGGCTGCTGCCACAAAATCATGATTAATAAAAAATATATATTATTGATGAATAAAATGGCAAAATCCTCTGTATTACTTTAGCTAGCTAGCTAATCTGATGTTACGTGATGCTGCACGACTATCGAGTTGGACGACCAATGAAATGAGTGTGGGGCGTGGTTTATGTAAATATATCTGTCACCATCCAGGAAAAACTGAAGATACCGGATTCAAAGATGGCCGCCGTTAATTGCAATAAAAGTTGCTATGGCAAACCGATTTGTACTGCGCAAAGTCAAAATTATGATAAAAAGTCCAAATCTGCCATTTTCCGTTTTATCCAATTTTGACCTGAAGCGAATTGACTAAACTGGAATTGAATGTTAACAACTATAGAAACATGTCCACTGGACTGAAGATCATTATGGGATGATACCGTGGTCATATCTGCAGGGATGTCAAACTCCAGTCCTCAAGGGCCAGTGTCCTGCACATTTTGGATATTTCCATTTTTCACATGATTCCATTAAGCCTGATCACGTCACTTCCTGTTGGAGAAAAGTTTGGAGTCTGTGTGTTTTGGTGTTTTTTGCTCAGTTTATGGACTAATTCTGTGTTGTTGGCTACTGATTTGGATTGCGGATATTAGACTATATGTTGACAACTCTGCCTGATTTAATGACGCTGATTTTTGGAAACGAACTGAAAAGAACGGAGCTCAGCGGCTAGCTGACAACTAGCTAGCAGGCGGCTAAGGTAGACTCTAGTTTGTCACCTAGCAACATGGGCCCAAAGAAGGTACGGACAGATGAGGAGGCCGACGATATTGTTCTTTCTTCCTTCCTTCCTTCCTTCCCTCCCCCCCTCCCTCCCCCCCTCCCTTCCTTCCTTCTCTAATTTCACCCCCTGAACATACACGAAAACTCCCCAAATTTTCCACACACCTCAGAAGTGTGAAAAATTTCAAGTATTTATAGGTTTCATAAAAATCGCTCAGCGCTGGTACACATGTTCATCATATGATGATAAACAAAAAACCTAATGATGACCACGCCCATAAACCGACAGGAAGTCCGCCATCTTGGATTTAATTTTTTTTTTAATTTTGAGTCGTCGTTTTCACTGTCATCGGAATTTTTCTATCTCCTCCTTGGCCGTTGGGCCAAATTAGCTGAAAATCGGTGAACACGATCTAGACAAGTGGGACTTTGAAAGTTATCCAATTTATTTGGAAAAGTTGCATCGTTTTCGTGCTGTCGCAAATTTTGCAAAGATTTGGGGAAAATTACCACTACATAAACTGCTTTAGCTTGGACGTACGAACACCGATTTGGCTGAAATTTGACGTCTATCTCTCGGTCCTACACTAGTTTATCAATAGAAATTGTGATTTTGCTTTATAGCGCCCCCTACAGCATCGCCTTTACTAAAATGGCTGTAGATCGGGCATACAACCACCGATTTGGCTGAAATTTGACTCGGACGTGGCGTGAGGAGGCGGTCACGATGGATGGCGAAGGCCTTTGAGACTGCTGCAGTTTGAATTTTCACTCTTTTTACTGTGGAACTGCTGAAGTCTGAGGAGTTAAAGGGTTAAACTGAATCATGTGGAAGAGGGAAAGGTCTAAAACACAGGTGTCAAACTCCAGTCCACGAGGGCCGGTGTCCTGTATGTTTTAGATATTTCCCTCTTCCATGTGATTCACTTTAACCCTTTAACTCCCGAGAACTAACATAATAATTAGTAACATGAGTAAAGTAAGAAACAAATGGAAGAAAATCAAAGAAAAATACTACAATAAAAAAAAAACTTAGAAAAATAAACAAAATGACAAATAATGTGGAAAGAAAACTACTACTGAAATTTGGACCCAGCAATTTTAATTTTACCTTTAAAAAATGTTTAAATAAAATAAATAACTTGCTTTTTGGCACCTTGTCCATGCACAAAACTAAAAGGATGGTTGATGGTTGATTTTTTTTTCTGAATATTTAAACTAAATCATCCATTCATAATGCATCAGCACTGACATTTAAAGAGTTAATAATCAGCTCCTCATCAGACTGATAATGATGCAATGACCTCAATGAGGGAAACATCGAAAACATGCAGGACACTGGCCCTTGAGGACTGGAGTTTGACACCTATGTCTTAGGGGGACCCTCTTAGTTTCCCCAAATAGGATGTCTGTTTACATCGTTGTCACTGTGGGTCAAAGGTCATTCTGGTTTACTCAGGTTGCTTAAGGTCAAAATTGGACAAAATGGAAAACAGCCGTTATCATTTTTTTTCTATTATTCATTTAAACACAAAAAGGAAAACTCTGTTTTTTCATTTTGGTTTTGGAAACAAATAATGAAGAATCAAGTGGGTTTTTTTTCATTGTTATTTTTGGTTGTATTTTGAAAAATGAAGGAATGATACACGGTTTTAAGACAATCCCACAGACTTGTTCTGGTAAAACTGGTTTAATGAAACACATTTAGTATTTCTTCTTCTGTAAAAGTCCGTTAGGCGTGTATTTACTCGACAAAGCCCCCCAGTGCTTGTGAAGTTTAGAAGTTACTGTTGGATGAAGCTGTTGTTGACTTAACTAAACTTCCAACAGGTTACAACCACCACGCCTGTGCAGGAACACTGTCAAATTCACTCCAGTTCCACTTTTAGTCCCAACAGCGTCACAAAGAAAACTGCAAAAACTGTTTATTTCAGCAGGATCCACACCAGGACCAGAACCAGGACCAAAGGACAGGTAGTGGACTTGGACCTGCAGAGTCTTCCAGACCCATCCTGGTGAGTAGTTTTTCATCCATATGGTGGATGTTCTGAACCAATAACACTGCTCTACTATTTAACTTTTACAAACGTCTGTTCTTCACACATTAAATGTGTTAAATCTTACAAACTTTAAACAGATTAATCATAAAACAAATGACTTTAGTGTTTGTTAGTGGATGTTTTTAATATATATGATGGTATGTTATTCCACATATGCTGCTTTATGTATATGTAAACAATGGATTCATAAATATTGGACTAGAAACAACCTGGAAAGTCCATGGATCATAATGTGCAGACAGTGTTTGAAGTAGATCTAGTAGATCTAGTAGATCTAGTAGATCTGACACCAATATTCCTTTGGACTAAAACATATTCTACTGTTCACTCTAAGAATTTCACAAAAATTAACAAAATAATCAATGAAGAAAATTGATAAACATTCAGCATTCTGAGTGCTTTTCTAGTTTGACAAGTAAATATGTTTAAAATCCTCTACATTACAGGTGTCAAACATAAGGCCCGAGGGCCAAATCCGGCCCATAGGATGAATAACAATGAAGATATTAAAATTGTTTGAATTCAGGTTTAACATACAGAATAATTAGATCTACATTGGGTCAGAGCAGTAAAATATGATCATAATTAGCAAGGGATAATACATGGCCCACGAGTTACTATCGAAAAATATTCCCTGACGGGGCGAACAGCTGTATTATCCCGCTTATTCTACGGGTTATTACAGTTTATTACTGTCATTACTCTAACAGACTAGTGTTGTGAAATAGCCAATAAGATGCGGGTTATGCGGAGCAGACAGAAGGGGGGTGCAGAGAGTTTTGGGCAGAGAAAAGAGAGAGACGGATGCAGGTGTTGTCCCGTTCTTGCAAATAAATAGTGAAAACGAAGCTCACTGACACCGCTCCTTGTTTTCTAAAAAGCAGCATAGAGGAGTTAACCCCAGAGTAAAATACGAGAGGACGACGGTGATTCCCCCCGATTTCCTGACTACGGTAAGGATAACATCAGGATAGGTTAACATTGGATAAGCTAGCAGTTACAACCAAGCTAATATTTACTTTAAAAGTGACCGAACTACCTGCGGAGTGATATGGTACAGTGAATCTGAAGTGACTAAACCCGTTGCCATGGGCAGCGGGCGTTAACGGCGCAGCGGGCAGTTATCGAAAAAAATCTGCCTGCTGACGTCAATCAAAGTGAACGAGAGCTATTGGAACGTTCTAGAGGGACGTAGAATAATAATGTAAATGTCAGTAGTTCTGCACATGTGCAGTAGACAAACTGATACTGAGGCAGAAAATGGTTCAAATGTCACTTTTCACATTTTGAGTGAAACATTATAGATGTAAATATTTTCACTATCAGAACTTTGGGGCAAGAGTCGCTCAGATTGGTTGGTGCAAATGTCATCATCAGATCGGGACAAACAACTCCAGAGTGGTTCCTGGAGGACGAAGCAGAAGAAGGTAGAATGTTCCAGAAGAGTGTCTGGTTGACATTTCCTCCTCTGCTCCTGCTTTGTTTTGGCACTTTTTATTAGTGACGTTACCATAGCAACTGACGCAATGACATCATTGCGTGGTTCTTCCAGGACCGTTCTGTACGAGGACACAACACCTGAGAGGACCAGGATAAAGTATGTCCCTAAAAAAGTCCCAGAAGTTGTGATAGTGGAAACACCTAGAATGTCATTTTATTCTTTTACTGCTCTGCTTCTTTTCAGATGTGATCATTTCATTTGTTTGTTTGTTTGTGTCTCACTGGATCAGAACCTCCCTCTGACTTCATGGGTCAGTTACTCGACACACAATCCTCCGTCACCCGAAAACTGACGGCGTCCTTCAAAGGCACCCCCCCCACCAGCTCTGAACCCCCTCCCCTGAAGAGCATCTTTTCTACTCTGAACAGACCACTGGTGTCGAAACCCTCTGACTTCATCCACCTGTTCAACCACTGCGTCTCTGTGGCCTCCACCACCACCCAAGACTATCTGCAGTTCACCGACCCTGAGGACAAGTTCACACCCAGCCCCGAGGTGCTCACCCAGGTACGAACCCCCAACCACGGCCCAGGTGGGTACCCCCTGGTAGGTACCCCTAACCATGACCCTGGTAGGAACCCGAGTGAAAAGTTCCTCTTCAGGTGATTCTGTCTGATCACAAATTTAAACCAGAAATGAGAAAAATCCACTCTTTAGTTTAATTTTATTTTCCAGAGTTTGTCGTCTGTTCTTCTCCTCTGACTTGGTGGTTGTCACGGTGATGCTCCGGTCCACTGCTCCATCCCATAACTCTGTCTTTCGGTTCCTCCGCAGATCTTCTTGATGACCTACATCTCTCAGAGCATCCGGCTGAACATGACGGACACCTTCAACTGCACGGCGCTGACTCCAGGCCAGCGCATCCTGCTGGGGGCCGACTGGGTCTGGGCGCTCCTGGACAAACCCACCAAGAACCCCCGCATCCAGATCGCCGTGCGGGTCCTGCATCTGCCCGAGAGGGAGGGCCTGGACGCGGACACGCCCCCCCCTGAGGCCTACAGCGAGTCGGTCCAGATGGCCCAGGCGGAGGCCGGTGACAGGAACCCCAACGAGAAGCTGGTGGAGTTCTGCTCGTCTGTGGGGAAGGACTGCTACGCCCTGTTCCTGTTCCTGGGCCGAAAGAACGACCGCCACAACATCTACGGCGTCCTCAGTAACAACTTCCAGGCAGCGGCGGGGACGTGTCCCAGGATGGACAGGGCTTTTATCGAGAACTTCTTCAAAGGTTCCAGGTATCTACACACGCCCACCGGGATGATGCAGGCCATCGTCACCAAGAAAGAAGGAGACACTCTGACTCTGATGGTCAAGTTCAGCTGAAAATCAACGCTTTTAAGACTTTGGGCCAATTCCAATTCCTCCCTTAACCCTCAATCTCAAAATGCACACTCTTGCGAAGTGTTCCTTGGGAGCAAGGGTTACCCAGAATGCAGTATTTTCTTTGTTAATGGAGAAAGAAACATGACTAAAATTATTGTATTATCTTAGTTTACATCCATTTTATGGATTACGTTCCTCATTGTTGCATAAAATGTATTTTTTATTTTACGATCTTATGTCAGTAGCGGCTGGTGCGGACAAGTTAGCTAACGTTACAAAAACTGTGATTTTTAGCGGTGTTAATGTAGTTGTTTTATCCAGATAACAGCCTATATAACATGTTTGTGTTGATAATGGTATAAAATGACCAGGCTAATGTCATCTGCCGTTAGCCACAGAGTTAGCTAACGATAGTTATAGATGGTGTTTACCTTTCATTGAGCCGTGGTATGTGATGACAGCTGAATATGGTTGTGTTATTTCTACACATTATTAGTTTGATAGCTTTAAGTGAAGGAATAATTAACAACTATTTAAAACCATGGAGCTGATGGAGCAGTGGATGATAGCTGTGTTTGTGTTTAGAATTAAACAGGTTAACAGTGTAAATAATAAAAACATAATACAGTTGTGTTTAATTTCAGGGACAACATTTAAGGGGTGTCCCATTTCTACGTCACAAATAACCCTGAACACTTAGAGGGTTAAGGGAGGAACTGGAACTGGCCCTTTTATTTCAGATAATTAAATTGATTTCATTTATTTTTTTTGTTAATTCAAGAATTTTTTTCAGCTTATTTATATTCAGGTTTATTTTCTTAATTAAAAATTGTAATTTATGAGATTATCAGATGAAAATAAGATATTTCCATTTTTGCTGGACTGTAGCTGAGATGCTGTAGCAGGTACAGTGTAGCGGGTACAGTGTAGCGGGTACAGTGTAGCATTACAGTGTAGCGGGTACAGTGTAGCATGTACAGTGTAGCATTACAGTGTAGCGGGTACAGTGTAGCTGGTACAGTGTAGCGGGTACAGTGTAGCGGGTACAGTGTAGCTGGTACAGTGTAGCGGGTACAGTGTAGCGGGTACAGTGTAGCATGTACAGTGTAGCATTACAGTGTAGCGGGTACAGTGTAGCTGGTACAGTGTAGCTGGTACAGTGTAGCGGGTACAGTGTAGCTGGTACAGTGTAGCGGGTACAGTGTAGCTGGTACAGTTTAGCGGGTACAGTGTAGCTGGTACAGTGTAGCGGGTACAGTGTAGCTGGTACAGTTTAGCGGGTACAGTGTAGCGGGTACAGTGTAGCTGGTACAGTTTAGCGGGTACAGTGTAGCTGGTACAGTGTAGCGGGTACAGTGTAGCGGGTACAGTGTAGCGGGTACAGTGTAGCGGGTACAGTGTAGCTGGTACAGTTTAGCAGGTACAGTAACAGTTACCCATTCATCTGTTTGACCTTTAAGTTGAAGATTGTTTTTTTTTTTTGAAGAAACAGTGACTGTTTCCTCAGATTAAGACCAACTTTGTTTTCCTTTTTTTTTTTTTTAGATTTCTTGTAAATATTTGTCTTTTTTCCTGGGTTTTGGTATTCTTCACTGTACATGTTGTGGCCTCCTCATCACTGCTGTTATTGTACTTGGTGTTAAATAAATGCTAACTTTAGTCTCGTCGACCGAACCATCATTTCCACATTTGTTAAAACAAACCCGTTAATGTTGTTATTTATGACCCTCTACATGTTTAAAATATGGTGATGGCTGCGATGGTTCATGTTTGTTTCAGAGAAAAATAATATAAGACACTGATATATTTATAACCAATATCAGAAAATCATATTAAAAATATTTATTTTTCAATTAGTACAGAAACAGAAAAACAAAATGACACTGACATTGTCTTTACTTTGTCACACACACACACACACACACACACGTTTCTGTGTCTCATGAGGACCAGGTTTGTAATCATCACTTGTAGAGTGTGTAAACATTTCATTTTATAAAAGAAATGCAAAACAAAATTTAAAAAAAGGAAAATAATTTTAAAACCAAAAAATGATAAAATACAATAAGTTTTTTTAATACAAAAAATAAACATCTTCAAACCTATTAATACATTTTTCACTTTGTACCTGTTTCCTTTGTGCTTTATGGGGACTTCAGTAAAAAAACAAAACAAAACGTGTTTATGTAGAGCCGCATCATTTACTTATATTTATATTTAACTGTCGCATGGACCTACATGTAAACAAATCAATGTCCTCATAAAG
The DNA here is from genome assembly GCA_020466265.1 of Siphamia tubifer. Taxonomy (NCBI): domain Eukaryota; kingdom Metazoa; phylum Chordata; class Actinopteri; order Kurtiformes; family Apogonidae; genus Siphamia; species Siphamia tubifer. Next base: position 1,631,776 of record CM035788.1, read on the forward strand.
ACAAGAACGAACACACACACACACACACACACACTTCCCTGGCTGTTGTCTTCACAGTTCATCTTTTACGCCTGCGTCCTCCAGGTGGCGTTGTCCTCGCTCGCAGCTGCAGGCGGCGCTGTGGTCGTCAGGCTGCGGCACCGTCTCCATGTCCTTCTGTTTGGCGGGTTGACCCGTCTGCCTGGCGGCGTACGTCAGCAGCGTCCTGTAGTAGTAACAGTACAGACGGGCCGGCTGCAGCAGCTGTCGGGCGGCCGCCTGGCCCGCCGCCGCCACCTGCCGCGCCTCGCCGTCGTTCTCTTTAGCCCATCGGATCTTGTCCACCAGGTCCGACAGGTTTCTCTTCACGGCGACGTAGTGAGTCCCGGCTTTGAGGTGAGTGTAGAAGTGTTCGTAGTACTGCGAGTCCTGCTTCAGAACCAGACTGTTCCCCAGCATCAGGTACGGAAAACGATACGCCGCCACCGTCCCGTCCACGTTCACCTGGTACTTGAACTAAAGGGACAGGAGACAGCGCCCACACATGCACTTTTTAAATTCAGTTTCAACCAGGACTGTCAAGATTAGCCCTGAATGCCTTCTGTCGCAAATATGCAACATACCCAAAAACTAACTATTGTATGTGATATCATCAAAGCCATGAGATAAAAAGTCTAAATTAATAATAGGTTGATAATAATAATAATAATAATAATAATAATAATAATAGGTTAAGTGGAGGGGGGTCATGCCTTTGGGCTGTGTGTGTGTGTGTGTGTGTGTGTGTGTGTGTGTGTGTGTGTGTGTGTAAAACACTGTCATTGTTTGTCACCTTAAAGAAGTCGAAGAATCCCACCAGTGGAGTTTTGCCCACTTGCTTCTCTCGCTCTCTGAAGAAAAACCATCCTGTGATGCCAGCGTCCAACAGTTCCGGGTTCTTCTTGGACATGGCGACCAGCTGGAGTCGCTCCTCTCGACTGTCCCGACCACGAAAAAAGGCCTGAGCCGTTTTATTGGCCCATGGAGGCCCTGAAACACAAACCAAAGGAAATAAGATTTAATTCCACAATTATTTCATTCAGAATATATTATTCAGAATTACAAAACATCATGTAAACGTTGCTGTTAGCTGCGTTCCCGTTACAGTTTTTTGCAGAATAGCGATATTCCTTTACTTTTATCACAGATGAGTGAAGAATGTGAGAAAACGTCAACAATCTTTAAATTCTTTTTACAGAAGCGACAACAGTCGTTCAGCTCCATAATCCACCATTTTGTTTAGTCATTCCTAACTTTCTCCAGACTCCTCCGTCAACTTTCAGGCGCTCTAACTACGTCATCCTAAAGATTACACTGATTGGTTGTAGTACCGTCCTATTGCATACAGAGGATTTGAAAGACAACCTTTTAGCCCCGCCTCCTCTGACTATGAAGCACCACTAGACCCATACATGGAATGAATAGAGATAGCACTGCTAGGCTAGGCTAGGCTAGGCTAGGCTAGGCTAGGCTAGGCTAGGCTAGGCTAGTATTTTTGTGTATTTTGTGGGAAATTCAAGTCCCAAAAACAAGTGTTTAGATCATGATGAATCCAAAGCCACCCTGTCATTAATCTGATTCAAATGTTAACCATTAACGGCCCTTTAATAACCTCCTCAGACCCAGTAATGTCTTTTTGTTTTCTGTAGGGGACAAACATTTTTACAGTTTCACTTAAAAACATTCTATTGTAAATTACATTAAAAAATTAATTCTGAATAAATAAATATTTTGAAGGTTAGGACGCCCAAACATGTCAGTGTTTTTTTAATAGGTTTACGTAACTGAGCCAATGGATTAAAGACTTTAATTCTTCACATAAACGAGTGACTTGGAATCAAATTTTTTTTTCATTTTCAAAAATGTGTTTGAAAAAATTGTTGTCAAGAAAACTGTTTAATGTCAAAAAAAGCTCAATCTTTCACTTCCTTGTGTGTCAGGAGGATAATAAAATATATATTATCATACAAGTGTATTTTAATTTTCCTCACATGTTTTATTCACTTTCTCTGGAATGAATTAAAATCCTGAATAAACCAACAATCATCTTGTCTTTAGAAGTGAATAAAAAAAACTCTTTTCCAGTTCAACACTCAGGCCTCATTAATATTATAAGTTACTTTAAAAACAGATGAACAGAAATGATGTGTTGAGTCATATGTTAATGTGACGCTGTTGTTAAGCTAATGTCCAGCTGCACTTTGATAATAAACAACAAGAGACTTTAATGTTCGTATGATTCACCGAGCGCTCTGTGAAAAACAAAGAGTGTTTTAGCAGGTAGAGTGTTTTTTATTACTGACACAAACCCAACAGTGTTCTGTCACAGGAGGGACTCATTACTAACCCACTTTAGTCGTTACCAAATGGAAATGCAATGAGGTTTCATTTTATTTACAAATTACTTTATTTTTCATCAAGTATGAAGGCACATAAAGAGTGTTTTTGAGGATTTTCTGTGTAAATACAACAGAAAAAAAACACATTAAAATGAGTGTTGTCACCATACCAACATGTTGGTACTGGTACCAACATATGTTGTAAAAGGTTGTGGGTGTGTTTTGGTTTCTACTACCTTTCTATAATAATATGTGACTGAACAACCTTATGGGGACACTAGTGGAGTGATGCTACAGCCACACATTTAAACCATTGGACATGAATGAATATGAACTTTTGAACAGATGGACCTACAGGGTCCACTTAAATATTATTGTCACGTGTTTTGGGGACGACATTTTGATATTTGATGAATAGACAAAGTTCTAATTGTAAAAGTTAAAATCATTAGATAAAAACTGATCTAAGTTTGGATTTGACACTGTTCCTCTTTTTTTCTTCCATAAGTGTTTAGTCCATGTCAGAGGGAACTGGACTAAACATATGTTTGTAATAAAGGAACATGAGTGAAAACACTTTGACAAACACTGGTCTGTGTCAAAGCTCTAGAATGATCCACTAGTTCATTTGTAAGGTTGTGACCCTGGATGATGTTCCTAAAAGTCGAACCTTTACAAAAATACCAACAACCTTTTACAACACACCATTACAGATGTGACCCCCACATGACCTTTGGCTCCATAGTAAATAAATAAACATGTTAGAGCGCCACTAATTCAACTATTTAAAATGGAAATTGGACATTATTATTTTCATACATTAAAAGGACTTAAAAACAAAAAGTCAATCAAAACTCTGCAGATAAATGAAGCCTTTGGACTCGAATAATATGATTTGAATTATATAAAACACCCCCATATATATGTATATACACTAAGGCATTAACGACTTCAATTTGTTTAAAGTCGACAAACGTTGTGACCAAAACATCACTGAATTAGTTTTTTTGAAAGACTATTGTTTGGCTTTGAGTGATGGTTATGGTTACGTTAACTATTCAAACTGAGCTCCTGTTCACACCTCGCACTCTCTGCTCTTCATGTTAAACTGGGGGGCGTGGCTGACATTAGGGGGTGTGGTTTACCTGTGTGTCCTTGCACTGACAGCAGGTCGTTGGTGACGCCCCTCATGGTCTCCAGGGTGGAGTGTGTGACCTCATAGGTGGGAAGAACAATGTCTCTAGTGTCAGTGGATCCACACCAGGACAAGATGGGAACTGGTCCAGGACTCGCATCCGGATGCTTTGTCTCCAACGGCCAATCGCCCACATTAATGTAAAACTCCACGTCAGGCAAACGCACCTTCAACAAAAAACATAACACAATAAATTTATTAGAATTTTATATTGTTCAAACTCACTGAAAAACAGGTCATTTGTAAAAAATGCTGTTTTTTCTGCTGGACGTTTGAATGTTTTCTATTTTTAGTTCATTAATAAACTGATAACAACAGGTTTCTGACTGTTCACTGCACTTATCCCACTCATTGCTCGCTGCACTTAGCACACTCATTGCTCGCTGCACTTAGCACACTCACTGCTCGCTCCACTTATCCCACTCACTGCTCGCTCCACTTATCCCACTCACTGCCCGCTCGACTTATCCCACTCACTGCCCGCTCCACTTATCACACTCACTGCTCGCTCCACTTATCACACTCACTGCCCGCTGCACTTATCACACTCACTGCCCGCTCCACTTATCACACTCACTGCTCGCTCCACTTATCACACTCACTGCTCGCTCCACTTATCACACTCACTGCTCGCTCCACTTATCACACTCACTGCTCGCTCCACTTATCACACTCACTGCTCGCTCCACTTATCACACTCACTGCTCGCTCCACTTATCACACTCACTGCTCGCTCCACTTATCACACTCACTGCTCGCTGCACTTATCACACTCACTGCTCGCTGCACTTATCACACTCACTGCTCGCTGCACTTATCACACTCACTGCTCGCTGCACTTATCACACTCACTGCTCGCTGCACTTATCACACTCACTGCTCGCTCCACTTATCCCACTCACTGCTCGCTCCACTTATCCCACTCACTGCTCGCTCCACTTATCCCACTCACTGCCCGCTCCACTTATCCCACTCACTGCCCGCTCCACTTATCACACTCACTGCTCGCTCCACTTATCACACTCACTGCTCGCTCCACTTATCCCACTCACTGCTCGCTCCACTTATCCCACTCACTGCCCGCTCCACTTATCCCACTCACTGCCCGCTCCACTTATCCCACTCACTGCCCGCTCCACTTATCCCACTCACTGCCCGCTGCACTTATCACACTCACTGCTCGCTGCACTTATCACACTCACTGCTCGCTCCACTTATCACACTCACTGCTCGCTCCACTTATCACACTCACTGCTCGCTCCACTTATCACACTCACTGCTCGCTCCACTTATCACACTCACTGCTCGCTGCACTTATCACACTCACTGCTCGCTGCACTTATCACACTCACTGCTCGCTGCACTTATCACACTCACTGCTCGCTGCACTTATCACACTCACTGCTCGCTCCACTTATCCCACTCACTGCTCGCTCCACTTATCCCACTCACTGCTCGCTCCACTTATCCCACTCACTGCTCGCTCCACTTATCCCACTCACTGCTCGCTCCACTTATCCCACTCACTGCTCGCTCCACTTATCACACTCACTGCTCGCTCCACTTATCACACTCACTGCTCGCTCCACTTATCACACTCACTGCTCGCTCCACTTATCACACTCACTGCTCGCTCCACTTATCACACTCACTGCTCGCTCCACTTATCACACTCACTGCTCGCTGCACTTATCACACTCACTGCTCGCTCCACTTATCACACTCACTGCTCGCTGCACTTATCACACTCACTGCTCGCTGCACTTATCACACTCACTGCTCGCTGCACTTATCACACTCACTGCTCGCTGCACTTATCACACTCACTGCTCGCTGCACTTATCACACTCACTGCTCGCTGCACTTATCACACTCATTGCTCGCTGCACTTATCACACTCATTGCTCGCTGCACTTATCACACTCATTGCTCGCTGCACTTATCACACTCATTGCTCGCTGCACTTATCACACTCATTGCTCGCTGCACTTATCACACTCATTGCTCGCTGCACTTATCACACTCATTGCTCGCTGCACTTATCACACTCATTGCTCGCTGCACTTATCACACTCATTGCTCGCTGCACTTATCACACTCATTGCTCACTGTTTGTTCACTTCACAAACCACAGATTATGTTGCTTTAACGGTTTGTTTGTGTGTGTGTGCGTACACATTTACTCTTTCCTCACTTTAACTGTAGGGAAGATACTTTATGTTCTGAGACATACCTTTCTTGTGAGGGACAGCAGCATTTCATCAGAGAACATCTTGAAGTCGGTGTATTTTCCCATGGTGCGGCGGTAGATCTGGTTGTTGATGATGGCGTAGTGGATGAGACCCCCTCTGTTGGAGAACCTCTGCGGTACTTCCTGTCTGAGACGCTGCAGGTCCACTGTGGGGAACGACCTGAAGTCGGCCACAATCTGAGGTTCCACGGCCGGACACTGCATGACGTCCTCCCAGACGGAGCCGTCGGGTTCAGGACAGTCACAGTATTCGTGGTAGACTGGACCTGAGCGTTCAAACCACAAACAAGGTTAGAGGACGTCCTGCCGTGGCAAGCACGACTATGATCTGAATTCATAGTCTGGAGACGATCCATGGACTGAGCTTAAAGGATAGTTGTATGTCCCATACACATGAATGTGTATGGGATCAGTGTCTGTGCCACCCACAGAGAGGAGTCACAATTATCATATAGAAAGTCACAATTTGTCTCCATTGATTTTTTCACATCAGTTTAGTTTGAAAAAGTAATGAGTCAATTCTGAATTCATATATGGATATAAATATAAAGAGTATAAAGTACATATATTTATAGAAATATAAAGAGTATAAAGTACATATATTTATAGAAATATAGAGTATAAAGTACATATATTGATATAAATATAAAGAGTATAAAGTACATATATTTATATAAATGTAAAGAGTATAAAGTACATATATTTATATAAATGTAAAGAGTATAAAGTACAAATATTTATATAAACGTAAAGAGTATAAAGTACAAATATTTATATAAACGTAAAGAGTATAAAGTACAAATATTTGTATAAATGTAAAGAGTATAATGTACAGATATTTATATAAACGTAAAGAGTATAAAGTACAAATATTTATATAAACGTAAAGACTATAAAGTACAAATATTTATATAAACATAAAGACTATAAAGTACAAATATTTATATAAATATAAAGAGTATAAAGTATATATATTTATATAAATGTAAAGAGTATAAAGTACATATATTTATATAAAAAGAGAGAGTAAAAGGAAAAAGTTTCCAGAAAAATAAATACTCAAGTAAAGTACTTCTAATGAAGTACTTTTACTTAGTTACTTCCACCTCTGGTTAAATTAAATATAGTGTTGGCTGCAGTTATTCTGATTTATAGAGACTCATACAGGGTGTACCCCCTGTGACCCCTGTGACCCTAGTGAGGATGAAGCAGGTTCAGATGATGAGAAGTATTGGGGGTTTAGGGGGTAGTATTGGGGGTTTAGGGGGTAGTATTGGGGGTTTAGGGGGTAGTATTGGGGGTTTAGGGGGTAGTATTGGGAGTTTAGGGGGTAGTATTGGTAGAGCTGGGCGGTATACCTTTAGCACCGGTATACCGGTAATTTTTAATTATACGATAAGAAATTTTAATTTACCGCCATGACGACGATATGTCCGTTTATGTCGGGAACACGGGGCGGCGGAACGTTGCATAGCGGTAGCTTCCGCGGGGGACATTTTCACAGTGTTGCACCAAACAAGCCGTATCTATGGTAACGTCAGAGGAGGTGGTGGTAACAGAGAACTTTTAGTGGCAGATAAAGTTTAGCTGTGGAGGAAGACAAGTTAGAAGGCATGGACGAACAAAATGACACGGAATTAGTTCCGAAAAAGGGAGCGGTGTCTTCGGTGTGGAGGCATTTTGGCTTTCAGACATCTGACACCGATCAGGAAAATATAATCTGTAAGTGTTGTCACGCGAAAGTGATTGCTTCAGGAGGCAACACAAGCAATTTGCTTCATCACCTCCGCCACAACCATCCTGTGGAATACGAAGATTGCCTAAAACACAGGTCTGCATCTTCTCCCCAGTGTCAAAGCAAAGCAAGCACTAGTACTACACAGACGACCCTGCGAGGCGCGTTTGAGAAAGGTACTTTGTATGACAAAAAAAGCAAACGCTGGAATGAAATCACCAACGCCGTAACCTTCCACCTAGCAATAGACATGGTGCCGCTCAGTACTGTGGAGAAACGCGGCTTCAGAGAGATGGTAAAAACCCTGGACCCAAGGTATGTTTTGCCCAGCAGAAACTACTTCAGCCGTACAGCCATCCCCGACTTATACACAATCCACAGAGCCAAGGTGGAAGCGGCGTTAGCTAACGTTAGTCACTTCTCGGCCACAACTGATTATTTACTTTCCCCGTGTTGCCAAGCTAGCTCAACGGTACTTATGCATACCTGCCACAAGTGCTCCATCTGAGGGAGTGTTTAGCACTGGTGGCAATATTGTGACATGCCACAGAGCAGCACTCAAGCCAGATGCTGTGGACCGCTTGATCTTCCTTGCACAAAATTTGTGATGGCTGAAATGCCTAATACAGTATAGCTTGTCCATAGAGTTTAAATGTTTATTTTTGTATTATTTTTATCTTACAGGATAAGCCTGCAACCTCAGTTGCACTTTCTTTTACAGTTTTGATACTTGAATATGTGACACTTATGCAAGTTGCATACTTAATGTCCACTTATGCACTTATGTCCACATAATGCACTTATGTTTTTGAGCAGTTCTTATGCAAGTTGCATACTTTTTGTTTACATGTTATTACATAATAATTTTATTAAATAATTCTTTATTTTCAACAGTCATGGTCAGGTTCTCTGATTTCTGCACCTCATGTAACATTTTGTGGGACCATTCACAACAGATAGATAGTTCTACATAAGTTTGCATTAGTAATTACTTTCTAAATGATAGGAATTGGGGTTAATGCGTAAACTTCCACGGAAAAAAAAATACCGTCAAATACCGTGATACCATGATAATTGTTAAAAATACCGTGATAACAATTTTTGGTCATACCGCCCAGCTCTAAGTATTGGGGGTTTAGGGGGTAGTATTGGTGGTTTAGAGGGTAGTATTGGTGGTTTAGAGGGTAGTATTGGGGGTTTAGGGGGTAGTATTGGGGGTTTAGGGGGTAGTATTGGGGGTTTAGAGGGTAGTATTGGGGGTTTAGGGGGTAGTATTGGGGGTTTAGGGGGTAGTATTGGGGATTTGGGGGGTAGTATTGGGGATTAAGGGGGTAAGTATTGGGGATTTAGGGGTAGTATTGGGGATTTAGGGGGTAGTATTAGGGGTTTAGGGGGTAGTATTAGGGGTTTAGGGGGTAGTATTGGGGTCTTTTACATGTAAAATGTGACTATTTACAAAAAAAAAAAACCACATTACGAAACCACTTCTGGAACAAATTAATTCCATAAATGTAACAGTGGAGTGATGGTCACACACCCTGGATGGTGTAGGGTGACTTGGCCACAGGAGCCTCCTGGTGGAGGACCTGCACCACGAGGCCCTTAGAGGCTGTGCCGTAGAGCCGGTACCGAACCAGGAAAGATCCATCCTCTCTGTCCAGGGGTGGAGGGACATGGATACGGATGTGCTCCTTCTTGTCCAAAGCGCTTATTTTAACTTTAAATGTGTCTTTACCTGAAAGAAAAAGGAAGAAAAAAAAATCACATTTGTTCATTTTATGACACATTTAAATCAGACATCAGTGCTTTTATCTCCAGCAGGTTACATTACTGCGGTAGTTCCAAACTTTTTACTAGACCTGTGTTAAAAAAATAAAGGTTTTCCAGTTCTGGGTAGATTCTCATAATAATTACTTAGGATCGATTCAAACATTCAATTCTATATCAATTTCTCAAGCCAATGACTGGATTCTTTTCAATACGTAAGAATGCCCCCATGGAGTAGCGGGGGTGGACTACCATCCATGTTGCTGTGGCTGGGGGGTTCTCCTGCTTCCCCGTCGGGTCCAAGCTGGTGCGATGGCTCTTGGGGGCTGCAGGGGCTGGATTGGCCATTTTGGTGGGCGCTGTGGCTGTACTGGGGGCTGGTGGCGTGTGGTGGCTCTGTCCTGGTGGGTTGTCGGGGCGCATTGTGGGGGAACAGGGGCTCCGAGTGTACTGCGCTCACCTGGGGCCTGGTACAGGGGATGTGTGGGATGCCTCCCTGCTGGCGTTGCCGGGCCCCACCACACTGTCCATTTTTGCTCTCTAGACTCGCATCGGGTGCCAGCTCCAATGTCCTCTGACTGGCTCCCGGTGGCGACCTGCCTTGAAGTGGTCTGGTTGCTGCCCCTTCGGTGGGCCACTCGACCCCTGTGTATGGCTTCCTGGCTGCGTGGGGCTGTTGGCCCCCTTGGGGCGGGGTGGGGGTTGGCGGGTCGGGTGGTGGGGTGGGGGCTGGGGTGGTCGGGGTTGGGGTTAGGGTGGGTCCTCGTGCCCCGGGCCGCCTGAGTCTGCCTTGGTGTGCTGGGGGGGTCTGTAGCTGCTCCCTCTTGTTCTCCGGGTTTGTGTCGTTCACGGTGGCTCTCTGGGGGCGGCGTCCTGTAGCTCCTACAGCCTGGGGTGGGGGGTGCCCTGTTGGCTCGGCCCTGCCTTGCCGTGTTGCTGTTCTGGGCTTCGGGGTCCTTCACACTTGCATGTTTGATCCAGTCGCGCCAGCCACTGTCTAGTCCCATTTCAGTGAATGATGGGACCCCCCAGAATGTGCTGAGAATCTCTCCACAATCTCTACCCTAAACTCATTCTCTTCTGCACTAGTGTCCCCTTCTGGCCTATTCTATTTTATTCTATTCTATTTTATACTATCAAGTCATCCACAACTATGGTGCTCACTACCGTTTTGTTTAATTATTTATTTATTGAATCTCTTTTTCTTTTGTGCTGTTTTGGTTTTCTTTTCTTTTTTTTTGATTTATTTATTTATTTTTTATTGATGAACAGTTAATAGTTGGGAATAACACACCACCTTACAATCTTTAATTACAATAGCACCGCCTGTTAATTTCTGTCCCCGTTCGTCCTGTCCAGTCTTTGTTTACTCCACACATCACTGAGGTGTAGCACTGCCCTCCCTGGCTTATAATAGAGAGTTCTAATAAAGGATGTCTGCTCAGCTTTCAGGGAGGACCGCTGATGGTCACACACATGCACTAAATATTTAAATATTTGGCTAAAACACTAAAAAATGCATTGATCTCAAACAATGTTGACTCCCTCTGTGTGGAGTTAAACAATGAGAACAAATGCAGACAAAAAAAATACAAAAAAATTAAAAAGAATGCCCCCATGATTTGATTTGATCGATACACCTTTTTTTTTACTCTACAGGTGAGGTAATGTTTCAAATTTGAAATAAATCTGCCCCGACTGTTTACCTGAGTGTGTGTGCGCTGAAACAGGGTAAAGGAGGCGAAGTAAGGTTAGCGCCACCTGCAGCTCAGGAGCCACACTTACACCTGACGACAGACAACTAAAAATAAAATAAAATACATACATGAAACAATACTCTTGTGGACGAGTTGATGCATTGCATCGTTAACTGTCGGATCGATGCATCGATGTTAGGGGTGTAACGGTATAGAAAAATATCATGGCTCGGTCACACCTTGGTTTTGGAGTCACGGTTCAATTCATTTTCAGTTCAGTATGGAAACAAAATTTAAAACTATTTTCTTCCTCAGCACAGTATTTCTTAAACCAAAAAATGTCAACGTAAAAATGGAAAGAGTGCTGCTTGGTACCAGTAAATTAAATTATATATTCTTAAATGATTAACCAAATGTTGAAATTAAAAATCATTCATTGCTTTTAAACAGTAAAAAAAAATCCAACATCATTCCACTGAAAACCATTTTTCCACTTTTGTCCTTTTGGAATCTGATGGTTCACCCACAGTTACCATGGTGATGGTTCACCCACAGTTACCATGGTGATGGTTCACCCACAGTTACCATGGTGATGGCTCACCCACAGTTACCATGGTGATGGCTCACCCACAGTTACCATGGTGATGGTTCACCCACAGTTACCATGGTGATGGTTCACCCACAGTTACCATGGTGATGGCTCACCCACAGTTACCATGGTGATGGTTCACCCACAGTTACCATGGTGATGGTTCACCCACAGTTACCATGGTGATGGTTCACCCACAGTTACCATGGTGATGGCTCACCCACAGTTACCATGGTGATGGTTCACCCACAGTTACCATGGTGATGGTTCACCCACAGTTACCATGGTGATGGCTCACCCACAGTTACCATGGTGATGGTTCACCCACAGTTACCATGGTGATGGCTCACCCACAGTTACCATGGTGATGGCTCACCCACAGTTACCATGGTGATGGTTCACCCACAGTTACCATGGTGATGGCTCACCCACAGTTACCATGGTGATGGTTCACCCACAGTTACCATGGTGATGGTTCACCCACACTTACCATGGTGATGGCTCACCCACAGTTACCATGGTGATGGTTCACCCACAGTTACCATGGTGATGGTTCACCCACAGTTACCATGGTGATGGTTCACCCACAGTTACCATGGTGATGGTTCACCCACAGTTACCACCACATGCTGTTTGCTGCAGGTGTGTCTCCTCCACTGATGGATTTACCATCATTTATAGAAACCAGACACTCAGAAAAAGTCTGTCCACTACATGTCACCAGGACATTGGCCCCACCCACATGGGGTTAAGCCCCTCCCCCATTGCAGCCAATATGCAGTAGCATTAGCATTAGCATCTACTAGAGCAGACGGCGCCACAGTAGCTGCTGCACAAACTGTAAAAAACTGTTGGATCAAACTGGTTCATGTGTCTCTGTGGAAATAAAGACTGTTTTTTTACTGCACGTTTTCAAAACAAGTGACGTCACCAAACCTAGCTGGATGTTACTCTGGGATGGTAAACACACACAGAGCCAAAAGTTCAGTTCCATATGAAGCATCCAGAGCCCTGAGGTCATAGGTCATCAGGAACAAGTTTACTGGGTGTTCCCAAAATCAGAACCAAACAAAGTGAAGCATCATTCAGTTGTTCTGCTCCTCACCTGTGGAACAAACGACCTGAACACCTGAGGTCTGACAAAAACTGTCAGATCATTTAAATCAACATTACTGTTCACTGGAGCTTGGACTGAAATGATTGTCTTTAAAATGTTTTGTGTCTCTTATTTTAATTATCTATTAATGCATTTTAATAATGTTTTTTTTTCCATTTTAACTTTCTTAAATGTTTTATGTACATCAAGTTTTATGAACTTCATCCTACATTCTTTCGAACAAGGTACAATTATATAGGATGCTAAAGAGTTGCCGCTTTAATGTCTGCCTAAATACTTTGTAAATTTTGCTTATTTTGTTTTTACCTGTTCGAATAAACAAATAAATGAAATTAAATGTGCTATACAGATACATTTGTCTTGCTTTGCCTTTTAAATACACCTTTCAAGTTTCTATGGTACTTTTTTACATGTTTATTCCTGTCTATGTTATTACAAATAACATATTATAAAACACATATTTTCATTCATTTATTATTATTATTATTATTATTATTATTATTATTATTATTATTATTATTATTATTATTATGTTGTTGTTGTTCTTTGAAATCATCACCCGAGTGTTTATGTCCAGTACAATCAAATCACAATAATTAGCAAATCTGAAAACAATGAAGTCAATATCATGTTCCTTTGTCTTTACAGTTTCCATTTAAAAATATCAGAAAAGACAAGGGACGGGGACGGCAGTTGGAGGATTTACCCCCCCCCCCCCCCATCTGCTGTTCAAAAATGTCTTGACTTTTATTCACCACACAGTGAATGACACCAAACTGACAGTAATGCAGCTAGTTAGGGACTCAGGGCTATACCCTCTGTCAACTGGCTTAAAATACCCCCCTGTTAATGCACTGCACAAAGTAAGACAAACAAACCTCATATCTCCTTCATGCAAAGAAGGAGAAAAAAAAAGGTTATTGTTTGACGTAAAGGAAATTTAAAAAGGAAAAAAAAAAAAAAGGGTGTTCAAGTGTTCAAATTTAATTATGTAAACTTGAACCATCAAATATGGAACAAAAAAACAAACAAACTGATAAATAATATATAATTATAGAGAAACCAAAAAAAACATCTGCTCATTGTGATGATTTTCAGAGTGAGAAGTTTGTGTAATTTAAAACATATACTCTAGTCAATGATTTAAAATGTAGAGAGATGAGAGAATCAATCAGATCAAGGAACATTTGTGACTGGGACCATGCATTTCAAACAAGTTATTTATTTTTCTGTTTATATATTTTTTGTTTAAGTATGAATGTATGGGTTGTGACTATGGAATGGGGGGGGGGGGGGGGGGGGTAGGCAAAAATAAGCAACTCTGCTTCAGCCTACTCCTTTTGAGATGTCATTATATAATCACTATAACTTGTACTGTTACAAGATATGTAAACTGCTCAAATAAACTCAAACAAACAAACAAACTGTCTTTTATTTTGTAAAACCATTTTAAATTCCCGTGTGTATGAACTGTACTAAACTTGCTTAACATTATTCATCTAAAACAGCTGATATAGGATTGTTAGCACAAAAGTAATAATGTTGGAGAACAGCAAAATCAGTTCAAGCAAACTCTATAAATGGTTGTCAGACAAAAGTGAACACACTGACCACGACATTATATTGTCACATTCTTCCCAACAATAACAAAATCTGAATTCTTAGCTAGCTAGCATGCTAAGCTATCTAAACACAGGGTAATAGTCTATTACAAATTAGCTTCAGGGAAAAGCTAGCTAACTCTCCTAGCAAAACTGAGGAGCTTCTTTAATGTGTAACCTGATCATAACTGGGGTATTTATGTGTTTACTGTCTGCTTACCTGGAGACAGGGTCAGGTTGTGCCCGTTTAAATCCACCGCCTGGATGTAGAAGTACCGGACCGGGAGGACCGAGCCGGCGTCCAGCCCCGAGCCCCAGACCAGGCATCTGTCCGGACTGATGCCCGCAGCTCCACACACCGGCACGTCTGCGCTGAGAAACACACCCAAAACTATCAAGCTACGAAGGAAACCGTTTAGAAAATGATTGACTGAATCGACCCCACGCTCCGACACCATGTTCCCCAAAAATATAAGCGTTAAACGCCAACGCGGATCAGATTTGAACAGAAAAGTTTTGATAGAAACTCTTAAACTGACATGATGGCGGAGATGGACACGCCCATTATCCCGTGATGCATTCAAGGCAAGTCGGAAATTCCGACTTTTAAACGCCTCATCGTATACAATACAACTGCGAGGCACAAAAAGCAAAAGAGTTGTTCCTTTTTCTATTAAGCAATTTTTATTTTATTATGGTTTTATTTATGTTTTGTATTATGTTGTGTCTACTAAACTAAACTATACCACAGTCTATTAGGGCCACATGAGAAATTATGACAGTATTTAATGAGAATAAAGTTGCAATGTTTCAACAATAAAGTTATTATACAATGAGAATAAAGTCATCATTTAAAAAAAACTCATTTAATCAGGATAAAGTCTTTATATTTGAAGAATAAAGTCATGAGAATAAAGTTGTAGTTTACAAAAAATGAATGATAATAAAGTCATTATATGACAATAAACCAAACCTGTGCAAACAAATGAGGCTGTTTTATTTCAGTCATACAGTTCATCTTGATCTTATCTGCCCAGTAAGATATGGCTCACAGTTTAAGAGAAATGTTTAAACACGTCAAGATCAACACCATACACTGGAAAAAAAAAGAAATATTACCAAATGTAGTTTTCTTATTTTTAGTCCAAATATCTCATCATATTTAAAATCTGACAGAATCACCTAAAGAAGAACTTTTCAGTCAGATCTAAGACCTTATTTATAGACAATAGATCCTGAAAATCATATTTTCACTTCTTCCATTGGATTTTTTTCCTTAATTAAACATATTTTTTCTTAATTCAAGATATTTTTTGCTGAATGTAAGTGCACAAATCTGGAACTACTGAAAATGATCTATACTGTAAACCAGAATAAGTTATCAGAACTCCGAAAAATGAAGGTGAGCGATTACCTTTTAAGTTGATGAACTTAAAAAAAAAATACAAGTTTCCAGAACTTAACATTTAGATGCTTATTAAAGTATAATCAAATTATACATTACTTATTAACTCAGTATTCTAAGGTTCTGTCAGTCCTACTGGGACACTAAGGGTCAGTTCCACTTCCTCCCTTAACCCTCTAAGGCAGTGGTCCCCAAACTATGGCCCGCGGGCCGGATACAGCCCGCCTCCACATTTGGTCCGGCCCCCTGAACAATACCAGAGACCATTTAGACTTTTTCATATGTGTGTACGTACACACTAGTAAAAGGCAGAGTGTAGTTGTGCACCTAACCCTAACGCTAACATCTAGAAATAATGTCATTATCAGTAAATTTGCCTTTATGTAGTTTGGCTATTGGTACATTTTTCTAAATTGGATAATTGTGTAAGGACAACTTAGCTGTAAATATTATTGCTATAAAAGACACACACACACACACACACACACACACACACACACACTTTTGCCTAGTAATGTTTAGTTTATAATTGTAAATATGCATGGATTTGGATTTATTATTTATATTTTTTTACTAACTGGAACTGTGCAAAATTTGTATCTGTGATAAACTAGTGCAGATTTCACTGGCTTGGCTGACTTTAGCAAAATAAGAGATGTACAAACAGAGATGTCATTGGCAGAATATCGTAGGAAACCCACAGATCATTGGAACTATGTCCCCAAACCGCTTTCATGATGTCATGCATGTATATCATGCTTTGATGATTGGCAAAAAAAACACCTTTGCTGCAATTTGTGATGTGTGGGGATAGTTTGTCACTAAGTGCATCACATGCTACAACCCTGGTCAACATTTTACCATCAGCATCAGTAGTGCTGATGTGAAAAATGTTCCCTCGCCAAATTGGTAGAAATTGACCCCCCACCGAACTGCCGGTGTTTGTGATTTTTTTTCTCTCCTTTATATATATGTTTTTTTGTCATTTTGTTTTTTTTGTTTTTTTTTTTAAAAAAAGACTCGCTGCTGTTTCCTGCAGTACATTACAACCAAACCTGACAAATGTGGGATCAAGTTTTGGGTGGCCTGCGACTTGAAGTCCAAGTACATTTTCAATGTCATCCCACATCTTGGAAAAGACCCCAGCCCTAACCCTAACCCAATGGGGAGAGGGTATCTGAGAACGTAGTGATGAGGCTGATGGAACCATTCCTGGACTAGATGTTTGATTAGAAGAACTGGATTCATTCATGTGTGGATTTGGATTTATGACTTAGATTTCAGCCTAATGCTACGGCCACAACAGACGTGAAATTCTGCATGTACGCTTGTAACGTGCCACCTAAACACCTGAGTTTGGATGCTAAGAAACTCGCACCCACTCTGAACACAAAACGTTGTACGCTCCGAATGTGCAACGCCCGAGTCTTTACGCTGGATAACCACAGATAAAATGTGTCCCTCCAGTTCAGTCTGTCAACTATGGCTCAGATCATTTGGATTACTGCCCTGTACCTGCTCTGGACGTCCATACGAGGCCCAGACACAGTTGCTTTTGGGTTCACCTGGTCCTGCAGAAGCACCTGCAGCACAGAAGAACATGTTAAAGCAACTTAACACATTTGAGTTCGTACTATTTTTATATTTACAACTGAATATTTTTCCAGATCTATTGTGTAAACATCAGTTCTTATTTCTGACTGAAAAATGACTCTTTAGATGATTCGGTTTGATTTTAAGTGTGATAAAAATGAGAAAATACACTTGGTAAAATGTACATTTTTACAGTTTTATTCCAGAAATGTACAAACTAGCTTCAAAATCCTATCATCAGACCGACACAGGAAACTGATTTTGGACAGAATGACACAAACCACCACAAACTAAGACCTGTTTGTGATATATTTTTATTAATACAAACTGCTCTAAAGGTAAACCTGTCACTAATATGTAAATATGTTGTTTGGTTTATATCCTCGTTTGTCCAGGTTTGGCAGACAGGCGTACTGGATCATCGGTGGAGGACCACAAAGGACAACGAGGACATCGTTGGACGGAGGAGGGAGGTGTCCCTCGATCATCTCATAGTTTATAAACCCTGAACTGTAGTTCCAGTCTAGAGAAGACAAGCACAGACACAATTAGACTGGTTAACCCTTTAACTCCTGAGACTTTAGCAGTTCCACAGTCAAAAGAAAAATAAAAGAAGCAACGAAATGAACAAAAACAGTCAAAGAGATCAATAAAAACCAACAAAAATGAATAATAAACTAATAAAATAATAAGTAACATGAACAAAGAAAGACACAAAGGGAATAAAAGTGAAGAAAAAATAATAAAATAAAAGCAACATTTTGAAAAATGAATAAAATAAGTAACAAAATGAACAAAAACAGTCAAAGAGATCAATAAAAGAATCAATAAAAATGAATAATAAATAATGCTGATAAGTGACGCTTTAGAAATTCACTACTTCATTACATTCTTTTTTAAAACACCATCCTGTTACTGTTTCGTACATTTAGAATTAAATACTGGACTATGTTTTTAAAGTGAATGTAACGCACTAGTGTATTTCCACAGCGTCTAACTGTGCACTGGACAATGGACTATTATGGTCTTTGTCCTCAGATGTCTTCTGAACGTCTTCTGAACGTGACTTTTAAAGACAAATGTGTCAATAAGTGAAAATAAACCAAATGTTATTGATCCAGCTTCGTGGGTTTTACTGGTGAATCCATTTGTAGAAGATGACGGTGTTTCCATGGTAACAACAGAACCTCTGACCGTCCAAATGGCTCATATCTGACCCTGATAAATACCTCGTGCTACTATTGTCAGTTCATGAATAATTTTTTTCTTCAATATTTAACTGTTTTTAAGTGATTTATCAATGTTTATGATATTCTCTGTACCTTCTATTTTTAAATCAGTTATTGTCCTTTATTTAAGTCATGGATCATGTGTCTGTTCATTAAAGTGTTCATTTGAATGGTGTGATTTTAATGTTAACTATATGTATATACTCCCAATCATCTAAAAAAATTGATTTTTAGTGCAGTAAAAATTATTATTATTATAATTATTATTATATTGGGAGTGATAATCTCTTTTAATAAACAAAAATACTTTATTTTCACTCAAAACACAGGAGAATATTACAATTAATGATTTAATTACTTAAAAATGGGTGAAGTAGAGGGAAAATTCATTTGGGAACTGATAACTATGCATGTTATTATGGAATGTTCCGACACAGACGCAGTATTTGACATGTTTTAGACCAGGGGTTGTCAAACTTTTTTGGCCCAGGTCCCCCTTGGAGGGGTGAAATTTTTCCATGTCCCCCCTCATCCTCGCGATACTGAAAATGATAAAAAAAAACACTTCAACAATGATTATTATGAAACAATGATAACCTTTTTTAATAGTGCTTTTGTGCAAACCAGCCACATTTTCAGGTATTATAATATAAATGAACACTTCAGAAACAACAATTTTAAATAATTTTAAAATAATAAACGGAACAAAAGACACACAAAACCGTGTGTGTGTGTGTGTGTGTGACAGACAGACAGACAGACAGACAGACAGACAGAGACTTAATGAGAGGGATGATCTTGTCAAACTCAATATAACTATCAATGTACTTTCTCTTTTTAGGGTTAGGGCGTTTGTTTTTGTCATTGTCATTTTCATTGTCATTTCTTTTACCACTTCTTGAGGAACTTGGCGGACACAAAAATCGATCCATGTTCGCTGCAGGGTGGCTAAAAATAGCCTGTGACTCGCTCCGTCTCAATTTAGTCAAGCTGGCGTCAAACAGCGCTGTTACTTCCGCCCGCTCACTACAAAATAAAACTTCCGCATTTCAAAATAAAACAGCAAAAAAAAAAAAAAACGTGAATAATTTCTCGTACCCCCTGGACATGCGCCACGTCCCCCTAGGGGTCCGCGGACCCCAGTTTGAGAACCGTAGTTGTAGACAAATCCAAACATATTGGGTAAATTCCACCATTAACCTCCTGAAAAAGTGGTTGAATTCACAGACGGTTGTGTTTGACTCCTACTTTTGTCTCTAAACACTAAATACAGAATGAAACCTTCCTGCTGTTATCGTTTTCTGCTTCATCTCTTCAGTGGAGGAAGTTTAGCGGTGAAGGCTGAGGAAGAAAAGTGATAAAAGATGGAACATCTAAAGACTGAATTCAAACACTAATGACATTATCTGCTGACTTTTTGTTTTTTGTCTCCAGGTGAAAAGATAAAGATTGATGTTTTAGTGCTGGTCATCACCACAACAAACAAATAAAGATCAAGCAACGACCGCGTCTTTCTATTGTTGGAACCAATGAAAAAAGGTTCATTCTCACACTCATTCATTTCCATTTGTTTGAGGGTTTATGTCAATGAAGAAGTCAACGTTGTGTTCAACACCTTGTTGGAACTAGAGTCTGTTTGGCCTGAAGGGATGTTTCCTTCTGTGTGTGTTTAGTTTTGTTTGAATATTCAGCAGTAGATCCTGAAGAACACATTTAAACACTCACAGAATATTCACTCAAAGGTTAGTGACACTTTTACCTCCTAAATATGAACGCAATCTGACGTGTATGTGTGAGATACACACTGATGTGTCTGAAAATGGCAGGTTCATTATGAGGTCATCGTAGCCACGCCCACAATTTTATCAAAATTTGTTCTTTGTTAGTTTTGTTAAATTTTTGTGCCTGACTGTTCTAGATGAACTGCTGAAATAAAATAAACTGGAATGAACTGAAATGTGAATTATGTGCAATAAATAACAGGATGTAATATATATATACATATATATATATATATATATATATATATATATATGTATATATATATATATATATATATATATATGTATATATATATATATATATATATATATATATATATATATATGTGTGTGTGTGTAGTTTTAGGAACATAAAATATCTTATATCTCATAAGATAGAATGTAAAAGTTATATATATATATAAGGCACACTGTGGTTTTTGAGAAAATTAAAGTTTTTTAAGTTTCACCTTATAGTCCAAAAAATACAGTACTTGTTTTTGTTAATTTTTTGGCTTATTTTTAAATTTGTAATTAATTAATTCATTTTATTTATGTGTTTACATGGTTCATCTGAAAGAGGAATGAACCTTTATTGTGAACTAAACAGGAATAAAACCTGTGGTGTAAACAGGTCCGTTCAGTTTGGTCCAGTGTCAGACATTTCGGACCTTGTGGGGGTCGGTCCAGGGTGAACCACAGCTTGACCTCCGGATGACCCTGCTTCACCTCCTCCAGCTCCTCTCGCAGTAGAATATCTTCCTCCGTCTGAAAGGGACAGAGGTGGTAAAAGTACTCACATTCTGTACTGCAGTAGAAGTACAGCTACTGGTGTGAAAAAATACTCTGATAAAAGTAGAAGTACTGATTCAACTGCTTTATTGAAATAAAAGTAAAAAAAAGTACAACTTCTCAATTGTAATAAAGTACAAAGTAAAAGTGTATTTCTTTTTTTGTCATGAACGCAACAATATTTATTTAAGCAGGAAAAGTTTCAAAAGTATCTAAAATAAATCCTTTAAAAGTGAGTTAGTGTGTAAATAATGTTTTTGATCAGTGGAAATGGACAGAATATTTAGGAAAAATAAAAAAAAGTCACAATTGACATTAAAAAAAGTCATGAGATTAAAGACAAAAAGTTATAAATATGAGATAAAAAATGCATATTAAGACAAAAAGTCAAACTTATGAGATAATAGTTATATAACTATAATATATAAAGTCACAGTTCTTCTCCTCCACTGATTTTCCTTATTGTTATACTGTTACCGTACAAATACAAATATTTATATAAATGTAAAGAGTATAAAGTACATATATTTATATAAATG
>CM035788.1:1660902-1715902 GCA_020466265.1 Siphamia tubifer
ATGTGGCTGGTTTGCACAAAAGCACTATTAAAAAAGGTTATCATTGTTTCATAATAATCATTGTTGAAGTGGTTTTTTATCATTTTCAGTATCGCGAGGATGAGGGGGGACATGGAAAAATGTCACCCCTCCAAGGGGGACCTGGGCCAAAAAAGTTTGAGAACCCCTGGTCTAAGCACCATGGACCGGAGGTAGAAGGGCGGGGCTTAGCCTCTCCATGCAATAGGACGGTACTACAACCAATCAGCATAATGTTTAAAATGAAAGAAAAGTTGACAGAGGAGTCTGGAGAAAGTTAGGAATGAGTGGAGGCTGTGAGGGTTGTTATAAGGAAAAGTATAAAGTATGACAGGTGGTCCACAGGTAGTTTTTAACATGTCCAAATCTGAAGTAAAAAAAAAGTCGAGACTGTCACCAGATGACTTTGAGATATGAGGAGGGAAAAAATAAAAGTAGAGGATGAACGTGTAGAAGCTGAGTTTGTAAACACTGGGTTCTAACACCAGCTTTATTTAATTCACTATTATTTATTCTGAATCAAATAATTAAAGCTATTTCCTTCATCTTTATATTGAAACGTTCATTCAGAATAAAGGTTTCCATGGAAACGGGGGTATTGGTCTTTCAGAGCTGCAGGTACAGAGGGTTCTGATTGGACAGAAACGACAATTACCAATTTTTTTGTCTTTGTTTTACTGTTTTTTTTCTCATTTTTAGTCCAAATATCTCATCACACTTAAAATCAGACAGAATCACAGAAAGAGAAACTTTTCATTCACATATAAGAACTAATTTATAGACAATAGATCTGGAAAATCTTCTGTCATAAAACTCTTACCATGGAAATGTTCGCTTGTTCTATTGACAGATTGTGTTTGGCTTAAACCAAGCTAAATATCTTTATTTTTTATTTGTGTATTTAGAAGGTCATTTTTGTCAAGTGCATTTTTTTAATTCTCTACCTGTTTGTCTATTAGAGTCAGAGGGTATTTGACCATGGGATCCTGCAGAGTCACAGGTACTTTCTTCTTCTGTGCTGTGGAACGGTTCAGAAAACAGTAGAGCAGTGTTCCAAGCAGCGCAGACACCGCCACCACGACAGGAACCAACTGCAAAAAAATAACATTAAAAAACACAGGAAGTAAGTTTGACACCCTGACAGGACACAAGAAAGCAAATGAAATCATTTTAACCCTTTAACTGCTGACACTTTAGCAATTCCACAGTAAAAAAGTAAATAAAATGAAATAAAATAAGCAACAAAATGAGCAAAATTCTCACCAAATTCTGATCCATAGTTGTGGTAAAGTTTGTCCTTTCATACGAGCAGAGAAAGACCAGAGTCCACACACACACACACACACACACAGCCTCAAAGGGGCGTGGTCTCCTATGAAGACAGAGGTAACATGCGCTTCAATGCACCAATTGGAAGTGAGGTATAGGGTCAAAGGGGCGTGGCCTCCTACCAGGTTACTGTCCTAAGCACCAATAGGAAGACAGATGTGTAGGTGAGGTGGTGCACACACTCACACCACCCACAGAAGGAGGTTATACAACACTGACACCACTGGAAAACTCTGGAAGAAATACTGTTTTATTTTAAGACTTAAGTTAAAAAAAAAACTTTAAAAAGCTGGAGATGATTTATGATTTAAATATAGTTTAATAATGATAAACTTTATTGTCATTACATATGGTTAAATGAAATTAACTGTAATACTGACAGTGTAGTTAAATAAATATAGAGCTCTGACACACACTCTCACACACACACTCACACACACACTCACACACACACACACACACCCACACACTCTCATACACTCACACACACACACACACTCACACACACACACACACACCCACACACTCTCATACACTCACACACACACACACACACACACACTCTCATACACTCACACACACACACACACACACTCTCATACACTCACACACACACAGTCTCATACACTCACACACACACACACACACAGTCTCATACACTCACACACACACACACACTCTCATACACTCACACACACACACACACACTCTCTCACACACACACACACACACACACTCACACACACTCACACACACACACACATACACTCACACACACACACACACACACACACACACTCACATACACTCACACACACACACACACACACACACTCACATACACTCACACACACACACACACACACACACACACACACACTCACACACACACACTCACATACACTCACACACACACACACACACACACACACACACACACACATACACTCACACACACACACACACACACTCACACACACACACACTCACACACACACACACACACAAAAAATAGTTCACTCAGAGAAACATTCAAACATTTTATTCAAAAATCTATATATTTTAATTTTGTTCCATTTGTGTTTTACTTTGTTCATGTTACTAATTTTTTTTTTTTCATTTCATTGACGACTTTGGCCGTTTTAGTTGATTTTGTTTTTTTATTTTAATTCTTTTTACTGTAGAACTGCTAAAGTTTCAGGAGTTAAAGGGTTCAACTGAAGAAGCAAATATCTAAAACATGTCAAAGGTCTGTAGTTTGACACCTGTGTTCTAGACCAGTGGACCCCAACCTTTTTATTACCGCGGACCAGGGGGGGGGGGGGGGTTACATAGTGTTTATATTGGTCAGAGTGGGCTGGTCTGTGGGAATCACCTGTCGTGATGAATCCATATTTCCAGTCCAACTCCTGGTATTGTCTGGAGGTTCTTCTTCAATCACCTTTTCTTCTACGAAAACAAACGTTCCAAACACATCCGTTTTTTTTACTTATTCTGCGAACATGTGGGTTACATTTTTGGCATTCAAGTAACAGATGTAATCGAGAGAATTCGGTCATTTTTCAAAATAAAAGATTGTTCAGACTCGGATAAGATAATTAATTAATTACATTTAATTTAATTAATTACTCAATAAATCAATCAATCCACGGACCGGGGTTGGGGACCACTGTTCTAGAGAATTATCCATTCTAGAGAATGGAGAGGCTAAGCCCCGCCCCTCTACTTCCGGTCCATGGGTGCTTAGCTCACAAAAAATGTGAATGGGACACATCAATGATTATCATTTATTATGAGCTATAACATGTGTGTGATTCAGGTCACATGACAAACCAGATACCATTTAACATTTTATTTACCATTGAATACCATTCATTAATTTTACCATCTCAGGCCCCATGAGCCTCTGGAAGGGGCGGAGACTTAAGCTCCAAACAATACATTTTATTTGTACAGCACTTTCATGACACTCAAACACACTTTACATACAGTACAGTAAAAAAACAAGTACAATATTAAAACAAACAAAACACGTACACATTAAAAACAGAACAATTAATTAAAAAGACAATAATTAAGAACAGAGTAAAAGAGTGGATCAAATGGACTCATGTTACTGTTCAGTCCCTGATGACTCACTCATGTCATCGTCATCTGTGTCCACACACACATGTTCTATAGAGTCATGTGGGGTTTGATCCACATCGCCCATGTGGGACTGGACTCTGCTGCCTCGCTGCTGTTGGATCGGTTCTTCTGCATCCACGTCTACTGAGACAAAAAGAAAATGACATGATGTTCTGAAGAAAAAAAAATAGGTCAAAAGATGAAACATTTTCATCAGATTAATCACAAGGTGATTTTGGATTAATTTAGATTAAATAGACTGTGAGGCGTGGATTCAACATTTAGCTTTTCAAAATAAAACCAAAAATAAGACAAAGAAAAAACAAGTTGTTTCTTCAGTTGTTTCCAAAACCAAATTAAAAAACAGATAACGATGTGATTTTTCAGTTTTTCCTTTTTGTGTTTAAATGAATAATAGAAAAAACTGATAACAGCCGCTTTCCATTTTATCCAAATTTGACCTGAAGCAAGTTGAGTAAACTGGAAATGACCTTTGACCCACAGTGACACAGATGTAAACCTACGTCCTATTAGTGTAAACTAAGAGGGTCACCCTAAACTAAGAGGGTCACCCTAAGACCTGCAGATATGACCACGGTACCATACCATAATGATCTACATGTTTCTATGGTCGTTAACATTCATTTACATGTTTCTATGGTCGTTAACATTCATTTACATGTTTCTATGGTCGTTAACATTCATTTACACGTTTCTATGTTTGTTAACATTCATTTACATGTTTCTATGTTTGTTAACATTCATTTACATGTTTCTATGTTTGTTAACATTCATTTACATGTTTCTATGGTCGTTAACATTCATTTACATGTTTCTATGGTCGTTAACATTCATTTACATGTTTCTATGTTTGTTAACATTCATTTACATGTTTCTATGGTTGTTAACATTCATTTACACGTTTCTATGGTCGTTAACATTCATTTACACGTTTCTATGTTTGTTAACATTCATTTACATGTTTCTATGTTTGTTAACATTCATTTACATGTTTCTATGTTTGTTAACATTTATTTACATGTTTCTATGGTTGTTAACATTCATTACATGTTTCTATGGTCGTTAACATTCATTTACATGTTTCTATGGTCGTTAACATTCATTTACATGTTTCTATGGTCGTTAACATTCATTTACATGTTTCTATGGTCGTTAACATTCATTTACATGTTTCTATGGTCGTTAACATTCATTTACATGTTTCTATGGTCGTTAACATTCATTTACATGTTTCTATGGTCGTTAACATTCATTTACATGTTTCTATGGTCGTTAACATTCATTTACATGTTTCTATGGTCGTTAACATTCATTTACGTGTTTCTATGGTCGTTAACATTCATTTACGTGTTTCTATGGTCGTTAACATTCATTTACATGTTTCTATGGTCGTTAACATTCATTTACATGTTTCTATGGTCGTTAACATTCATTTACATGTTTCTATGGTCGTTAACATTCATTTACATGTTTCTATGGTCGTTAACATTCATTTACATGTTTATATATTTACTCCAGGTTAAAATTGGATAAAACAGGAAATTGTTTCTATTAATTTAAACACCAAAAGGAAAACTAAAAAATAAACACCACTAAGTGTTATTTTTGGTTATATTTTGAAAAACGAAAGAACAAATGATACATGGATTAGGTTGGTTTATTTTTGCTCAGGATCTGAGTTCTTCTATTTCAGTTTGTTCCACATGATCATTATGTAAATTAACATGTTGAGTTCTTCTCCTAATAACACATATTGAATAGAACATATAGAATTATGAGTTGTACAAGTGCAGCTGTTGGAAACTGTACAACAACATACGACAGATAATGCATATATATATATATATATATATATATATATATATATATATATATTTATATATATATATATATATATATATATATATATATATATATATAAATACAAATAAACAACAAATAAACACAAGACAAATTACCATATATAAAATGGTCAGTTAATTAAACAGAAATACATACCTGATGAACACCCACAATGAAGTTCAAATGTTGAGTCTTAATTTTCTTAGTAAACATTAAATGAAGAGGGAAAAAATTCTGAAAATAATGATTTTCTTCAATGTTCACAATGAAAATTTCACAATGAAAATATCATTTATAATTTTAATTTGAGTAAAATGATTCATTCACAGGTGATATAAATGTAAAAAACTTGACTTTAAAAGAACCACATGAGCCTATACATGAAATAAATATAATCCAAAAGGACAGAAAGCAGAACAAATACCCTAACCACTAGATGGTGCCATGTATCCACAAACATCCACTTTATTTTCTTAGAATCAGAATCAAAACTGTTACACAGACAACATTGTCATTAAACAGTGAAGAAATACAACACATATAATCTTTACTTTCACCAAGGAGGTATGCAATTTAGGTCTGTCTGTCTGTCTGTGTGTGTGTGTGTGTGTGTGTGTGTGTGTGTGTCTGTCTGTGTGTCTGTCTGTCTGTGTGTCTGTCTGTCTGTGTGTCTGTGTGTCTGTCTGTCTGTGTGTGTGTGTTTGTCTGTCTGTCTGTGTGTCTGTCTGTCTGTCTGTCTGTCTGTGTGTCTGTCTGTCTGTGTGTCTGTGTATCTGTCTGTCTGTCTGTCTGTCTGTCTGTCTGTGTGTCTGTGTGTCTGTCTGTGTGTGTGTGTGTGTGTGTGTGTGTGTCTGTCTGTGTGTCTGTCTGTGTGTCTGTCTGTCTGTGTGTCTGTCTGTCTGTGTGTGTGTGTTTGTCTGTGTGTCTGTCTGTCTGTCTGTGTGTCTGTCTGTCTGTGTGTCTGTCTGTCTGTGTGTCTGTGTATCTGTCTGTCTGTCTGTCTGTGTGTCTGTCTGTGTGTGTGTGTGTGTGTGTCTGTCTGTGTGTCTGTCTGTCTGTGTGTCTGTCTGTCTGTGTGTCTGTGTATCTGTCTGTCTGTGTGTCTGTCTGTCTGTGTGTCTGTCTGTCTGTGTGTCTGTCTGTCTGTCTGTCTGTGTATCTGTCTGTGTGTCTGTCTGTGTGTCTGTCTGTGTGTCTGTCTGTCTGTGTGTGTGTGTGTGTCTGTGTCTGTCTGTGTGTCTGTGTGTCTGTGTATCTGTCTGTCTGTCTGTCTGTGTGTCTGTCTGTCTGTCTGTCAGCAGGATTATGCAAAAAAGTTCTGAACAAATTTTGATGAAACTTTCAGGAATGATAGATAATGGGTCAAGGAAGAACCCATTGGATTTTGAGCAATGAAGGTCAAAGGTCAAGGTCCCACTAAAGGTCAACAGTTAAAATACATCAGTGGTAATACATGATGATGATGATTTAACATGATGATGATGATGATTTAACATGATGATGATTTAACATCATGATGATGATGATGATGATTTAACATGATGATGATGATGATTTAACATGATGATGATTTAACATCATGATGATGATTTAACATGATGATGATGATGTAACATGATGATGATGATGATTTAACATTATGATGATGATTTAACATGATGATGATGTAACATGATGATGATGATTTAACATTATGATGATGATTTAACATGATGATGATTTAACATGATGATGATGTAACATGATGATGATGATTTAACATGATGATGATTTAACATCATGATGATGATTTAACATGATGATGATGATTTAACATGATGATGATGATTTAACATGATGATGATGATGATTTAACATGATGATGATGATGATGATGATGATTTAACATGATGATGATGATGATTTAACATGATGATGATTTAACATGATGATGATTTAACATCATGATGATGATTTAACATGATGATGATTTAACATGATGATGATGTAACATGATGATGATGATGATGATTATTTAACATTATGATGATGATTTAACATGATGATTTAACATGATGATGATGTAACATGATGATGATGTAACATGATGATGATGATTTAACATGATGATGATTTAACATCATGATGATGATTTAACATCATGATGATGATTTAACATGATGATGATGATTTAACATGATGATGATGATGTAACATGATGATGATGATGATGATTTAACATTATGATGATGATTTAACATGATGATGATTTAACATGATGATGATGTAACATGATGATGATGATTTAACATCATGATGATTTAACATCATGATGATGATTTAACATCATGATGATGATTTAACATCATGATGATGATTTAACATGATGTTGATGATGATTTAACATGATGATGATTTAACATGATGATGATGTAACATGATGTTGATGATGATTTAACATGATGATGGATTTGTGATTTGACAAAATCCCAGATTTCATATGATTCATGAAGTTACCACACTGAGTGGATTTATAGTCTGTCTGTGTCTGTCTGTCAGCAAGATTACGCAAAAAGTTCTGAACAGATTTTAATGAAACTTTCAGGAATGATAGATAATGGGTCAAGGAAGAACCCATTAGATTTTGAACAATGAAGGTCAAAGGTTAAGGTCACACTAAAGGTCAACAGCTAAAACACTTCAGTGGTAATATCTCAGGTGTTTTTTTTTCATTCACATGGTCTAACCCTAACCTTTGACCCCTGACCTTAACCTTCAGACATCAGATGGGTCAACACCTATGGCTCCATCACATCATGTTTTCACGTCATATCAAGCCTTGGTGGAGGTCTGCTGTCTGACATATTATTATTATTACATATTTGAATTATTAATTTGAATTTGATTTAATTAGTTGGTTTTTTTTACACTTTTTTATTTATTATTATTTCATTTATTTTATTTAGACTTTTTATTTAATTATACAATTTTGTATTTATTTTTTTTATTAAATATTAAAACTCTTCTTCGTGACATGTTTATGCTCACTACCCAATGGCTACTTTACCTACAAGTGATGATTACAAACTTGGTCCCCATAAGACATGGAGACAAGTGTGTGTGTGTGTGTGTGTGTGTGTGTGAGTGAGCATTATGCCACACACTAGTCAAACATGCTCTACATTTGCTTTTAGATTCACAAAACGATCGTGTTTGTATGACATAACACAACCAACTTTGTCTCTACACAGATACTGATGCACCTCGGAGCCTTTCAGATCGTCCAGAACTTTCCCGTCTATTGCGATGGGTGCCATAGTTTTTCCTGGTGCGTTTGAAACTCACCCACAGGACGATGAGCTCCCACTGACACGGACACACGATCCAACTGACACCACGAGTCGTTCTCTAAGTCAAAATGATGGAACTCCAACAGAATACTGGAACCTGCTGGAACCCTGATGTTCCACACACACAACCTGGAACACACACACACACACACACACACACATACACACACACACACACACACACACACACACACACACACACACACACACACTCTCATACACTCACACACACACACACACACAGTCTCATACACTCACACACACACACACACACACACAGTCAAGTGAAATACATGTTTCACTTTACACCTCGTTCTTTCATGCTTTATGAGGACTTCTGGGGAAAAAAAAGAAAACTAATGTATTTATAGGGCCACATCATTTCTATTTTACTCGTGGGGACCTTTATTTATATTTAACCCTCGTGGGGACCTGAATTTTGGTCCCCATAGTGTCAGAGGTCCCCATGGTGTGAGTGTGTAAACGTACAACAGATTCCAGTACGCATATAATAATAGTAATAATAATAATAATAATATTTAAAGAACTTTTACATACTGACAAAACAATAGAAGACAAAATAAAAAACATTAAGTGTCATGTGGTCTTTAACTTTATTTTAAACACCTGAACTGAACATGTCTGTCTGTCTGTCTGTCTAAACATGTCTGTCTGTCTAAACATGTCTGTCTGTCTGTCTGTCTGAACATGTCTGTTTGTCTAAACATGTCTGTCTGTCTGTCTGTCTGTCTGTCTAAACATGTCTTGTCTGTCTGTCTAAACATGTCTGTCTGTCTGTGATGGACTTCAGTTTTTATTATTTATTTATTCACTTCATTGTGTTCTTATAAATAATGTTGATTATGTTCAAAGACACGTTTTGATGTTTATTACAGATCAGCTGAGACAGAGAGAGAGAGAGAGAGAGAGAGAGAGAGAGAGAGAGAGAGAGAGAGAGAGAGAGAGAGAGAGAGAGAGAGAGAGAGAGAGAGAGAGAGAGAGAGAGAGAGAGAGAGAGAGAGAGAGAGAGAGAGAGAGAGAGAGAGAGAGAGAGGAGAGAGAGAGAGAGAGAGAGAGAGAGAGAGAGAGAGAGAAGGAAGCTCATGTTGGGGTCAGAGTTTGGCGAACTTGGCACACAGGCTTTCATCAGCTTCTTGAAGCTGATGAAAGCCTATGAGCGAGAGTTTATCAACTGTGATAAATATCTGCAGCAGATTTTCGAGACTCAACGAATGAGAGAGAGAGAGAGAGACCGTGGAAACCGTGTTCAAAATGTCTCTTTGGGTGTTACAGGTTGCTGACCCCAATGACATTGGATTTTAACACGGAAACAAATGCAGGTATGTGAGTAAGGTCATGTGATGTTCGTAAAGACCATTGATTACATTTTTAAAATGTGGTTCAGGTCCGTTTCATTTCAAATATATTTATTGCGGTCTGAGCTAATATATATATATATATATATATATATATATATACTGCTCACAAAAATGAAAGGAACCCTTTTTTTCTTGGGCCTGGCATGAATTGAATTAAAGCTGGTTGGTGAAGCAGCTGAGGGCCTGGTTACTCAGGTTCAGTTGTATTGGTGTTCATGGAATTAACAACAGGTGCACTTCAGTGGCAACAATTAGAAAACCCTCCAAACAGAACTGGTTTTACATGTGGAGGTCATTTCAAGTTTCTCCCTCTTGATCTTTTTTGGCTGGTTTTCCACTCGTACTGATTTTGGCTTGTGTAATTATCTCTACTGACAGTATGAGGACATTCCTTAACCCTTCAGAAGTTGCACAGGTTGTCCAACTTCTCCAGGATGGCACATCCACACGTGCTGCAGCAAGGTTTAATGTGTCTCCCAGCACAATCGCCAGAACATGGAGGAGATTTCAGGAGACTGGTGGTTATTCTCGGAGAGCTGGACAGGGCCGTAGAAGGTCCTCGACCCCTCAGCACGACCGATACCTGCTCCTTTGTGCAAGGCGGAACAGGCTGAGCAGTGCTCGTGCCCCACAGAATGACCTCCAGAGGACCACTGGTGTGAATGTCTCTACCCAAACAATCAGGAACAGACTTCATGAAGGTGGCCTGAGGGCCCCACGTCCTGTAGTGGTCCTGTGCTCACTGCCCAGCACCGTGGAGCTCCACTGGCATTTGCTCAACAACACCAGAATTGGTAAGTCCGCCACTGGTGCCCTGTACGTTTCACAGACCAGAACAGGTTCACCCTGAGCACCTGTGATAGACGTGAAAGAGTCTGGAGAGGACAAGGAGAACGTTACGCTGCCTGCAACGTCGTTCAACATGACAGGTTTGGTGGTGGGTCAGTGATGGTCTGGGGAGGCATATCCATGGAGGGACGCACAGACCTCTATTGCCTCGGAAATGTTGCTCTGACTGCCATAAGGTATCGAGATGAAATCCTTGAACCCATTGTCAGACTCTACGCTGGTGCAGTAGGTCCTGGTTTCCTCCTAATGCACAACAATGGCCGACCTCACATGGCAAGAGTACGCAGGCAGTACCTGGAGGATGAAGGAATGGACACCATTGAATGGCCTTCACCATCCAATAGAACATCTCTGGGACATTATGTTTCGGTCCATTAGGTGCCGCCAGGTTGCTCCTCAGACTGTACAGAGACGCCCTCACACAGATCTGGGAGGAAATGCCACAAAACACCATCGGTCGTCTCACCAGGAGCATGCCGCGACTTTGTCAAGCATGAATACAAGCTCGTGGGGTTCACACAAGATAGAATTAAGTTTTGGAAAAAATGGACTAGCCTGCCACATCTTCATTTTCCTCTTATTTGATGGTTGTCTACACAATTGAGCGCTCTGTAGGATGAAAACTTTCATTTCCATTAAAAGACTTGGCATCCTTTTGTTCCTAAGAGACCCTCCTGTCGTTATTTGGATAGATATCCAACCTCATGTTGAGATCTGATGTATCTAATGTGTTAAAGTGTTCCTTTCATTTTTGTGAACAATATTTATTTATTTATTTATTTATTTATTTATTTATTTATTTATTTATTTATTTATTTATTTATTTATTTATTTATAATAATAAAAAATGAAGATTTGATTGATGAATAAAAAATGCTTAAAAATTAAATGAGTAAATTAAATAAATATAATTAAAAAATAAATTACATAACTTATGAAAAAAATAGTTTTTTTTTTACATCATCTCCTGCCCCATGTGTGGGTTTTTTCTCATCTTTTTTTTTCTACATTGGGAGTGAAGGAGGTACAGCTCACAGTTTAAACTGGACAGTATCATCTGGACTTCATACTCGGCTATTTCCCCATGTGGTGGGCGTCTGGGGGGACCTGAATTTTGGTCCCCATAGTCTTAAAGGTTCCCATGGTGTGACTGTGTAAACATATCAATGTCCCCATATCGATAGAAATACACACATACACAGGTTTCTATGTCTCATGAGGACCACATTTTTAACTATCACTTGTAAGTAAAATTACAATTGGGTAGTGAGTGTAAACACATCTTTTTTTTATATATATAAAAAAATAATCGTAATAATAATTTTATAATAAATATATATATATAATATACAAATCTTTTTAAATACACATTTGGTTTAGCACTTACTTCCTTCATGCTTTATGGGGACTTCTGGGAAAAAACAACAACATCATTGGTGTAAATTTCCAGACTTCACACAGATTTATATTTTACTACTAGAGACCTGAATTTTGGTCCCCATAAGGTCGGAGGTCCCCAAAGCATGACTGTAAACAGATGAATGTCCCCATAAAGATAGGAATACAAGTACATACACATATATGAAACACAAATAAATTACTCCTGCTGTGATAAAATGAGAAACACCTCACCTGAACGATGATCAGCACCTAAAATAAACCAAAAAAATAAAGGATTATTATTATTATTATTATTATTATTATTAGTAGTAGTAGTAGTAGTAGTAGTAGTAGTAGTAGTAGTAGTAATCGTGGTAGTAGTATTAGGCCTGTCAAATAATGCCAGTCAATTTTTTAATCAAAGTACTCACACAGTTGCTTTGGATTAATCATGATTAAATATAAATTTTTATTTTATATTACTTGTTTAATTTCACATGAACAACAGAGTCCTGCACGGGTTTGGGTACCCGTGGGTCACCCGTGGGTGACCCGTGGGTGACCCGTGGGTGACCCGCAGATTTTCACGAAATGGGTGAAAAATGTTGTGCTGTGTCGGATACGGGTTCGGTTCGGGTCGGACGTGGGTGATCGCGGGTCTAATTTGCGGTTCATAGGCTAAAAACTGTTCTTTAGTTTGGACTTGTATAACTGCCTCCTGTCGGCTTCCTTCTTGATGCATTTGTCAAACATGTGTGTGTGTGTGTGTGTGTGTGTGTGTGTATGAGCTCACGGACAAAACTATTTTTTGAGTTTATTATTTGTCTACTACTGTTTAACAACATTTTTATTTGGCTCTGCCTTGGCTATGTCACTGTTCAGTATATTCGTGGCAATAAATGTTTGTATTTAAGTTTGGCTATCTGACATTTTCTTTCGGGTTCGGGTTGGATATCGGTTCATTTATAGCGGGTCGGTTCGGGTGCAGATTTTTTATTTTTTATTTGTCGGAAAATGGGTCGGATACGGGCGGTTGCGGTTTGTCAAAATCAGAACCGTGCAGGACTCTGATGAACAAACAAACTCAAGAAAAAAAATAAATAAAATTGCACTTAATATGTTTGTCATAAACTGTGTGATGCCTTTGTCTAGTGCTAGCATTAACCTAGTGCTAACATTAGCTTAGTGCAAGTATTAGTATAGTGCTAGCATTAGCCTAATGCTAGCAGAATTCCCACCTAACGTATGTTTTGCGTTAATGTAGTATTTTAATCTGAAAGTGCTTTGGTGGGAAAAAAAAACTGTCAAAATGCTTTATGTTGGTCGACTCTTCTGTGTTTGTTTTTTTTTACTGAAATTTCCCACAAAATACACAAAAGTACACTAAGAAACGAAAAAAAATGCGGAGAAAACAAAATAAAACATGGTAAATTCTACATAATTCACAAAAAAGGGATTTAAAAAACTCTAATTCTAATTATTATTATTATTATAAATCTTTATTTAAGCAGATAAAAACAAGTGGGGTCTTGTGGTGTGTTATCGTACGTTGTTTGTTATCGTACGTTGTTTGAGTTTGTCTTTAATCCACGGCAGCAGCTTCCTGACGTCAGTGAAGATTCCTGGAGTTCCTCGTCTGGACGGGGGGCGGCTCCAGTTATTTTCCCAGCTTCGACCACAGCCCTTACCCCAGGAAGTTATGCCCAGCGCTACCGCACGACCTCCCACTGACCCCGCCGGACATACCAGAGGACCTCCACAGTCCCCCTGGGGACACACACACTATTTAAAACCACACACTCAGAATCTGGGTCTGGAAGCAAACGGAGCCTCATGGGACAAAGGTCCGACAGCAGATGGATTTTTTTATTTTTGTACCTGGCAGGCATCCCTTCCTCCCCTCTCTGGATCGGCACAGACCACAGTCATGTCTGGACGGGACGTGTTTGGTCCCAGGGTGAGAAGTGAAGTCTTCACAGTGTGGAGGACCTGCTTACACCTGGATGGATCCACCAAGTCCAACTGGACCTCCCTGAGAACTGGAGGAAGACGTCCTTCTGTACAACACACACAACAAAAGGCTTGTCTGTTAGCGTCAGCGCTTAGCTTGGATTTTATTGGCTTGAATGAAGAAGAAAAAAAAAAGCACCATGAGAGCGTAGACTCCACCAAAGCAGACCCCCCCCCAATGATCAGAACCACATTTTTTTATCTCTTGTTGTGAGTCAGTCTCAACATTTACTGAAAATTTCTGCTAAATTTGTTCATCAGTGTTTGAGTAATGTTGCTAAAAAACACATTAACTAACTAACTAACTAACTAACTAACTAACTAACTAACTAACTAACTAACTAACTAACTAATTAACTAACTAATTAACTAACTAACTAACTAACTAACTAACTAACTAACTAACTAACAAACTAACTAACTAACTAATTAACTAACTAACTAATTAACTAACTAACTAACTAACTAATTAACTAACTAACTAACTAACTAACTAACTAACTAACTAACTAACTAACTAATTAACTAATTAACTAACTAACTAACTAACTAACTAATTAACTAACTAACTAATTAACTAACTAACTAACTAACTAACTAACTAACTAATTAACTAACTAACTAACTAACTAACTAACTAACTAACTAACTAACTAACTAACTAACTAACTAACTAACCCACAGACTCACAAATAAAACTCAGTCACTCACTCACTCTCTGCCCCTCCCCCCACTGACATAATCCATTGTTTTTTTGTCCCAGTAAAACCATTTCCTGAACATCTCCTAAAGTCCTTGACAGTTCTGCACATGCTCAGTTCTGTCCAGTCACATTGAAATGAATATTTGAGAAGTTTGTGGAAAACTTTCACTTCCTTTAAATGTAAACTTACTTTCTCTCATCCTGTCCCATCCACCCACACTGCACTTACTGCCCCACCCACACTACACTTACTGCCCCAACCACACTACACTTACTGCCCCACCCACACTACACTTACTGCCCCACCCATACTTCACTTACTATCCCACCCACACTACACTTACTGCCCCACCCATACTTCACTTACTATCCCACCCACACTACACTTACTGCCCCACCCATACTTCACTTACTATCCCACCCACACTACACTTACTGCCCCACCCATACTTCACTTACTATCCCACCCACACTACACTTACTGCCCCACCCATACTTCACTTACTATCCCACCCACACTACACTTACTGCCCCACCCATACTTCACTTACTATCCCACCCACACTACACTTACTGCCCCACCCACACTACACTTACTGCCCCACCCACACTACACTTACTGCCCCACCCACACTACACTTACTGCCCCACCCACACTGCACTTACTGCCCCACCGACACTACACTTACTGCCCCACCCACACTACACTTACTGCCCCACCCACACTACACTTACTGCTCCACCCATACTACACTTACTATCCTACCCACACTACACTTACTGCCCCACCCACACTACACTTGCTGCCCCACCCACACTACACTTACTGCTCCACCCATACTACACTTACTATCCCACCCACACTACACTTACTGCCCCACCCACACTACACTTACTGCCCCACCCACACTACACTTACTGCCCCACCCACACTTCACTTACTATCCCACCCACACTACACTTACTGCCCCACCCATACTTCACTTACTATCCCACCCACACTACACTTACTGCCCCACCCACACTTCACTTACTATCCCACCCACACTACACTTACTGCTCCACCCATACTACACTTACTATCCCACCCACACTACACTTACTGCCCCACCCACACTACACTTACTGCCCCACCCACACTACACTTACTGCTCCACCCACACTACACTTACTGCCCCACCCACACTACACTTACTGCTCCACCCATACTACACTTACTATCCCACCCACACTACACTTACTGCCCCACCCACACTGCAGTTACTGCCCCACCCACACTACACTTACTGCTCCACCCACACTACACTTACTGCCCCACCCACACTGCAGTTACTGCCCCACCCACACTACACTTACTGCTCCACCCACACTACACTTACTGCCCCACCCATACTTCACTTACTATCCCACCCACACTACACTTACTGCTCCACCCATACTACACTTACTATCCCACCCACACTACACTTACTGCCCCACCCACACTACACTTACTGCCCCACCCACACTACACTTACTGCTCCACCCACACTTCACTTACTATCCCACCCACACTACACTTACTGCCCCACCCACACTTCACTTACTATCCCACCCACACTACACTTACTGCCCCACCCATACTTCACTTACTATCCCACCCACACTACACTTACTGCCCCACCCACACTTCACTTACTATCCCACCCACACTACACTTACTGCTCCACCCATACTACACTTACTATCCCACCCACACTACACTTACTGCCCCACCCACACTACACTTACTGCCCCACCCACACTACACTTACTGCCCCACCCACACTTCACTTACTATCCCACCCACACTACACTTACTGCCCCACCCACACTACACTTACTATCCCACCCACACTACACTTACTGCCCCACCCACACTTCACTTACTATCCCACCCACACTGCACTTACTGCCCCACCCATACTTCACTTACTATCCCACCCACGTTTTTGCTCGTTTTTTTTCATTTTGTTGAATCTGTCCGTCTATCCGTCTTACAGTAGAATTGATGATGGAGTGTGAATAAATCATCAGAATATTAATGTACTCATGTGTATGTTTGACTCCAGCTCCAGCAGAGCCAGGTCGTAGGTCATGGGCAGAACTCGTTGGAACTTTTCATGAACCCAGAGCGTCTTGATATGAAACGTCTGCTCGTCTTCATCGGCGACTCTCAGGTCAAAATCTCCAACGACCACTTCAACACCACTGAGAAAGTCTCTAGACAGACGGAGAAAAGGTCAAAATGACCCAAATGTCATAACAATAAAATGATAGAGGAGAGGAAAGTTCATCTGTCATCATGTTCAGTCGGCTTTTATTGATTTAGGATTTATTTATTTATTTGGTTATTGTATTTCTGAACTGTAAATTTTAGATTGTACATATATAGTATTTTTGCACTGTACCATTAGTTTTATAGTTTTCTATAGTTTTACTATTTTTAACCTCATTTATTATTATTACCGTATTTTCTGTACTATAAGGCCCACTGTCAATGAATGTTTTTTTTTTTTTAGGTTTTTCATTTACACTGGACTATAATGAGCATTAAGCAAAGTGAAAATCAGGAGATAAAAAGTTAAAATTATGAAATAAGCAAGGGATAATGTATTGCCCACACGTTACTATCAGAAAAATATTCCCTGATGTTGTTCCACCCTGAAGGGGAATATTTTTCTGACAGTAACTCATGGTCAATCCATTATCCCGCTTATTCTACGAGTTATTCCAGTTTATTCCTGCTCCTACTCTAACAGATTGGATAAAACAGCCGTTACAACGTAGTGAATATTTACTTTCAAAGTGGCCGAACTACCTGTGATATGGTACCGTGAATCTGAAGTGACAAAACACGTTGCCATTGGCAGCGGGTGTTAACGGGCGGTTATTGAAAAAAATCTGCCTGCTGAAGGCTGGGAACGTCAATTCACAGTGAACGGGAGCTGTCGGAACGTTCTACAGGGACGTAGAATAAAAATTTTAATTATGAGAGAAAAGGTTCAAATTCCAAGTCACTAAACACAACCAGAATTAATCCATATATGAGACACTCTGTGGTTTTTGGACAAAAGTGTCACCTTATAGTCTGGAAAATACTGTACTTTTCTTGTATCTTGACATCTAGTACAAGTACAAGTACTCTGGTAAAAGTAGAAGTACTGATTCAACTCCTTTACTGAAGTAAAAGTTTCAAAAGTATCTAAAATAAATCCTTTAAAAGTGAGTTAGTGTGTAGAAAATGTCAGGTCACAGTTAGTTTAGTGGATATGGACAGAAAGTTATGAAAGAAATAAAACAAGTCACAATAGATATTAAAAAAGTCATGTTATGAGATAAAAAATTAAGTCACACATGAGATTTTAAAAAAAAACATAATTATGAGATGAAACCTCAAATGTTAATGTAAGATTTGAAAAATGTGTAATAATGAAACGAGAAGTTAAAATTGAGATTAAAAAATCTAAATTATGTGATAGGAGGTCATAATTGTGAGATTAAAAAAAGACATAAATATGAGATTTAAAAAATGTGTAATTATGAAATAATATGTCAAAATGATGAGATAAAAAAACAATAGTCATGAGTATAAGAAAAAAAATGTATAATTACGAGATAAAAAAAAGTCCAAATTATGCTGCTATTACATTTGCAGGAAATATATGACATGTGTGAGACTGAGTTTAAAGCTGCAGATCTTTATTCTGTTTTACACACTTAACTAGAAAAGCACTCTGAGCGCAGACCTCCGCCAACGTAGACCCCCACCCCACCCCCATCACCACCAAAATGAAATCACTTCTTCTTCACATTTCCAACATATCCTGAAAATTTCATCAAAATCCATCCATAAGTTTTCGAGTTATCTTGAACACAGATAAAAAGACAAACAGATAAACAAACAAACAGATAAACAAACAAACAAACATATAGACAAACAAACAGATAAACAAACAAACAGATAAACAAACAAACAGATAAACAAACAAACAAACATATAGACAAACAAACAGATAAACAAACAAACAGATAAACAAACACACAGATAAACAAACAAACAGATAAACAGACAAACAAACAGATAAACAAACACACAGACAAACAAACAAACAGATAAACAAACCAACAGATAAAAACAAACAAATAGATAAACAGACAAACAAACAGATAAACAAACACACAGATAAACAAACAGATAAACAGACAGATAAACAAACAAACAAACAAACAGATAAACAGACAAACAAACAGATAAACAAACAAACAGATAAACAAACAGATAAACAAACAAACAGACAAACAGATAAACACCAACAAAAACATAACCTCCTTGGCGAAGGTAACAAACGTACGTGGACTGAGATGAGCAGCAGTGATGACCCAACGCTCTGACAGGACGGCACCTCCACAAAAATGAAAACCTTTGTTCTGTAAAGAAACCTGAGCAGTGACACAAACACATGTTTAGTAAAAACACTATAACATATGATGTACACACAGAAAAAACATATTATAATAATAAATAATAAATAAGTTAATATAAAACAAACTAGTTTTCACAGAATGTAACCCCTATTTTGTTCCAATCTCCAGTTGCTATGACAACCTGTTCTTGAATTAGCATCAATAATGTGATTTTAACCTTTCTGCTAAATGACACCTTGACCTTTGACCTTTGTCAATATTGATATCTTGCCCAACATGAGTTGAGTGACATTATTGTCATCACCTTGTGTGTGTGTGTGTTTTTGTGTGTATTCCTATCTTTATGGGGACATTGATATGTTTACACAGTGACACCATGGGAACCTCTAACACTATGGGGACCAAAATTCAGGTCCCCACAAGGATTAAAAATAGAAATAATGTGTTGTCAATAGGTTATTTTGTAGCACTGCTGCCTCTGATCTGCTAGCTCTATTTGTTTACGTTAAACTGCACAAACATTTACTTTCAAAGTGGCTGTGGAGTGATATGATACTGTGAATCTGAAGTGACAAAACTCGTTGCCATTGACAGCGGGTGTTAATGGCGCAGTGGGCAGTTATCTAAAAAAAATACACCCGCAGAACGCTGGGAATGTCCATTCAAAGTGAATGGGAGCTATCGGAACATTCTAGAGGGCTGTAGAATGTACATATATATATATATATATATATATATATATATATATATATATATATACACATACATACAGTTAAAGGGTTAACAGGTACAGATGGTAACTGACCAACCACGGCTGACGTCCATATGTAGACTCCGCCCCTCCAACCACCCTCAGAAAAGCACCCATGGGACCCCACTGCTGAGGAGCTGCACACTTTGAACCTGATCAACACAAAACACATTATTTTACACCAGGATGTCAACAAAGTAACTAAGTACAAGTACTTGATTACTGGACTGCAGTAGATTTTTGATTTAGGAATCTTTAATTCATTAAAATACTTATTTTTCTGGAAACTTTTGACTTTTACTCCCTACATTTGTTCTTAATCTTTTGTACTTTATACTCTTTACATTTATATAAATATATGTACTTTATACTCTTTACATTTATATAAATATATGTACTTTATACTCTTTACATTTATATAAATATATGTACTTTATACTCTTTACATTTATATAAATATATGTACTTTATACTCTTTACATTTATATAAATATATGTACTTTATACTCTTTACATTTATATAAATATATGTACTTTATACTCTTTACATTTATATAAATATATGTACTTTATACTCTTTACATTTATATAAATATATGTACTTTATACTCTTTACATTTATATAAATATATGTACTTTATACTCTTTACATTTATATAAATATATGTACTTTATACTCTTTACATTTATATAAATATATGTACTTTATACTCTTTACATTTATATAAATATATGTACTTTATACTCTTTACATTTATATAAATATATGTACTTTATACTCTTTACATTGTCAGAATAGACTCATTTCTTTTTTAACTAAACAGATGTAACAATATAAAAATAAGTTTCTTCAGAAGGAAAATCAGTGGAGGAAAAGAACTGTGACTTTATATATTATAGTTATAGAACTATTATCTCATAATTTTAACATTTTATCTTATAATTTAAACTCTTTTTCTCATAATTATGCATTTCTTATTTCATATTTATGACTTTGTCTCATCACAATATTGACTTTTAATCTCAGAAATATGTTTTTTTAAATCTTATATAGTGACTTTTTTTAATCTTAATTGTGACTTTTATTTCCATATCCACTTAAGTGAGTAACAGTGATCTGATCAATCACATTATCTACACACTAACTCACTTTTAAAGGATTTATTTTACAGATACTTTTGAAACTTTTCTGGTTAAATAAATATTGTGTTCATGGCAAAAAAAATGCTGTTTTATGTTTTTTACTTTATTACAGTTGAGAAGTTGTACTTTTTTTTTTACTATTACTTCTGTAAATCAGTTGAATCAGTACTTCTACTTTTACCTTAGTATTTGTTCACAACAGTATCAGTACTTCTACTGCAGTACAGAATGTGAGTACTTTGAAAACCTCTGTATAAAGTCGACACAAACATGTGGTGTGTTTGTTTTACTCACCTGTTGTAGATGCATGGATGCCAGTGTGGAGACAAAAACACAGACAGAGCAGAGCAGCAGTGACCCGCATCCCTGTGGCACACGTCTGGACCAGGTCTGTCTGGACCAGGTCTGACTGGACCAGGTCTGTCTGGACCAGGTCTGACTGGACCAGGTCTGACTGGACCAGGTCTGTCTGGACCAGGTCTGACTGGACCAGGTCTGACTGGGAACAACCTGGTTTATAGACCAGGATGTGTGAGAGACGATACCAACCAATAAACTGGGAGGCAGCAGGTGGTCTTCAAACGTCACCGCACTATTAACCCTTTATATATGTGTATAAATATATATATATATATATATATATATATATATATATAGTATGTGTTGTGTATATATAAAGTATATGTAGACCACATCAGACCTTCCAGACCCTGGTGCAGTCATTGTTGTACAGAAATGAGCATAAACATTGACTTTGTTGATAAAAATGTTCCCACAGTGAGTGTTTGTAGTTCCTTGGTCGCCTGTGGCATCATCGTCGTCATCGTCGTCAGAAACACTAAAGATCTGCTTTTGTAAAACATTTAAAGAGCAGGAACAGCCATAAAACACAGACAAAGATCCAGTCAGTGCTACAAATGTGAACGCACACAGTGACGTAAAGACAAAGAAAGAAGAAAAACTATCCCTCTAAAAAAAGGTTAAAGAATTATACAAGATATTTTGGTTTAAATTACCCTCCCCCCAAAAAACAAACAAACAAACAAAAATAATAATAATAATTTGTTAGTGGAACAAATGAAAATGATCTTGGTTTGATTTATTGAAATTTGATTTTCTAAAAAAAATCTTTTTTATTCTCTATTTTTTTTAAAATCTGCATGAATTATGTTGTTTATTTTTTTATTGATTTTATTACTTTGAACTGTTTGATTGTATAGTTTTATTTATAGTGTTTATTTTTAGGGCTGTCAAATGATTAACATTTTAAAAAGATTCATCAGAGTTGCTGTTGATTAACTTCAATAATCATGATTAAATTGTTTTCTTTCATTTATATTAGTTTCATTTTGTATGAACAAACGGACTGAAGAAAGAAGTAAACATATCTAGACGTAAAGGTGAGGTGACAGATCTGTTTTGGAAAATGTTTTACCTTATTGTTTGAAAACCTCTTCATGATCCCAGATCACTGAAATAGAAGGTTTGTAAAAAAACCTAAATGTTTTAGTCCAGTCTGGAGGGTTAGAGGTCAAAGGTTAGGGTTTAGTCCAGTCTAGAGGGTTAGAGGTCAAAGGTTAGGGTTTAGTCCAGTCTAGAGGGTTAGAGGTCAAAGGTTAGGGTTTAGTCCAGTCTAGAGGGTTAGAGGTCAAAGGTTAGGGTTTAGTCCAGTCTAGAGGGTTAGAGGTCAAAGGTTAGGGTT
Organism: Siphamia tubifer; assembly: GCA_020466265.1. Lineage (NCBI taxonomy): Eukaryota > Metazoa > Chordata > Actinopteri > Kurtiformes > Apogonidae > Siphamia > Siphamia tubifer. Next base: position 1,683,932 of record CM035788.1, read on the forward strand.
TAGTCCAGTCTGGAGGGTGGAACCAGAGGAAAACTCTGGACAATCATTGTACTGATCATCTTTACAATTGATTAACTGAGACCCCCCCCCTTCTGCTCATTCACATAAACAGTTATGATGGAAAAGACGACAACGACAGAAAAAACAAAATAAAAACTGTGTTTTAAAAAATGACGACCGTGAGGAAGAGGAACAGGACAAGGGGGGGAATCACTACGACTTTCCAGCGCTGGCGTCCACTGAAAAGGTTAAAGGTTAAAGGTTAGGGCAGGATAAAGAGGCTCCTAACTAGGGCTGGGCGATTTTCTCTTTTAAAAAAATCTCCGATTTTTTCCCAAAAAACTCGATTCACGATATGATTTTTTCCCACGTGGGCTAAATGAAAATGAAAACACTAGAAACGTGGTTTCTTTCGTCTTCTTTTTTTTAAATTAAATAACATGTAAAACATGTTATACTTCTACAAATAACTTTAAATAATAAATCATTTGTGCAAAAGGTGCAACTGCAACCTGAGACTTTACCTACATGAACTGTAGTAAGTCCAGACATATCCACCACTGTTACAGGAAAAACTGTGCAAAAAAAATAGTGTAAAAGATACATTTTGTTGGAAAAAAGAAAGATTAAAATATTTTAACAACTAAAACAATATACATTAATACTCATATTATATGAAAAACATTGTAAAAAACGTAGTAGTGCAAAAGTAAGATAAAAATAAAACTAGTAACATTTTTACTTTGTAAGGACAAAATAAAACTAAACCTTATTATCAATCAAACTACTTCAATAAACCTGAACATGTTACTAATATTTTGGATATATGATGTTATTGTGTCTGTTATCGCTCCACATCGTGCTCCATGTTTATCATAAGGTGCAGAGTCCTGCACGGGTTCGGGTACCCGTGGGTGAACCGCAAATTTTCACGAAACGGGTGAAAAATGTTGTGCTGTGTCGGATACGGGTTCGGTTCGGATATCGGGTTCATTTATAGCGGGTTGGTTCGGGTGCGGATTTTTTTTTTCGTGGGAAAACGGGTCAGAGTTTAAACATGACGGGTACGGGCGGTTGCAGTTTGTCAAAATCAGAACCGTGCAGGACTCTGATAAGGTGTGCTGTGATAAAAGCTTTGAGTGTTTGTTGAACATTTTGAAGAAGTACTGGCAGCGCTAGTCTCTACCTTTTCTAACAGTTCTGACCCCCCCTCCTCCTCCTCTTTGGATGCTTTCACTTCAGATGTGCAACTACGGAAAGCAGCCTGGTTCATGGTTTTCTTTTTGCGAGGAAAAAAAGTGCGCGTGGAGGGGAATCGGATTGCACGATTTTCCTAAAATATGAATCGATTTTGTCATGAAACTCGATTTTAAATCTAAATCGATTTTTTGCCCAGCTCATGATAAGGTACAAACGACGCAGTGAACACTTACTGCTGGTGTTTTTGGTTGTTATGGTAACAGCAGCTGACCTTTAAGACAGACTTTATGAAACCCACTTTAGTCTTAACTGTGACCCACATGATGAGGCAGCGTTTAACCATGGGTTTGACATTTGACTGGGCTGAGTAATTATCAAAAAATAAATATAACACTAGGTTTTTATGGTACTTTTCACTGACCTGTTTGTCCTTTAAATAAACCCTCCACCAGTCACATGATCTACAGATACAGCAGTATGACGAAGCACCGTCAATAATAGACTTTATTCTTCTGCTGTGACTGAAAAACATGAGCTTTTATAACAGTGAGTCTTTAACTGGAACAGTTTGGTTTGTTCATGTTATGGATTCATTTGGTCATTTTACTGAATAGGTCTTTATATATATATATATATATATATATATATATATATATATATATATATATATATATATATATAATTATTTTGTTTCTTTTTTATTTATTTATTCATTTTGATTTATTTATTTGTAATTTTTTAATTTTCATCATTTTTTTTTTACATTTAATTAATTAATTTTACATACACTCACTACCCAATGTCTACTTGATTACATACTTGGTCCTCATGAGACATGGAAACGAGTGTCTGTGTGTGTGTGTGTGTGTGTGTGTGTGTGTCAGTGTGTGTGTGTGTGTGTGTCAGTGTGTGTGTGTCTGTGTCAGTGTGTGTGTCTGTGTCTGTGTGTGTCTGTGTGTCAGTGTGTGTGTCTGTGTGTGTCAGTGTGTGTGTCTGTGTGTGTGTGTGTGTGTGTCAGTGTGTGTGTGTCTGTGTCAGTGTGTGTGTCTGTGTCTGTGTGTGTCTGTGTGTGTGTGTGTCAGTGTGTGTGTGTGTGTGTGTGTCAGTGTGTGTGTGTCTGTGTCAGTGTGTGTGTGCGTGTGTGTCTGTGTGTGTGTCTGTGTCTGTCTGTGTGTGTCAGTGTGTGTGTGTGTGTGTGTGTGTGTGTGTGTGTGTGTGTGTGTGTGTGTGTGTGTGTGTGTGTGTGTGTGTGTGTGTGTGTGTGTGTGTGTGTGTATGTGTGTATGTGTATGTGTGTGTGTGTGTGTGTGTGTGTGTTTTCTGCCTCAGGGAACCCTAAAGTCCTATAAGCCCCTGGCTCCTGTTGATGCAGCCCACTGGGTCGGGCCCCTCTGTGTAACATGCCCTTTTGGGAGACCTGCTGCTGTGGTACGGTTGCTGGGCAGCTGTTGCCAGGCAGCTGTTGCCAGGTGTTGCAGGGAGGCGTGGTCTACAGGCTGGAGGAGCAGAAGAGTGTTTTCATCTTCTGCTCCTTCATTAAAATCAATGGATCATTCATTCATTTTTCAAAATGAAACCAAAAATAAAATAACAACTTGTTTCTTCATTATTTGTTTCCAAAACCAAAGTGAAAAAAACCCATAGTAATGTGTTTTTTCAGTGACCATTTTTATGTCAGAGGTGGAAAGTAACTGAGTACAAGTACTTCATTACAGTACTTAAGAACAGTTTTTAGGAATCTGTACTTTATTGGAGTATTTATTTTTCTGGAAACCTTTTACTCCCTACATTTTTATATAAATATATGTACTTTATACTCTTTACATTTATATATAAATATATGTACTTTATACTCTTTACTTTTATATAAATATATGTACTTTATACTCTTTACATTTATATAAATATATGTACTTTATACTCTTTACATTTATATAAATATATGTACTTTATACTCTTTACATGTATATAAATATCTACAGATGAATTTTTCTGAGTGTGTCAGCACTGACACATGAAGGTTCAAAGGTTAAAGTGATGAAGATGTTTTAGACAGTTTAGTCCCAGATTAGACGTGAATTTTAAAGGCAGGTAAATGATGGTACAAACCCTGATAATCTGCTTGAACACCACCCTGGTGAAAATGGACTGGTCCAAAAGCAGGACAGGCCATGCCTGGCATTCAGGGCGTTGGTTCTAATCCTGAATGACAGCATTAAACCTTAATGGAGCTGTTCAATAGGCTCTTTAATCTGGGTCCAGATCCAGTGTGTTCTGCACCATAGGAACCAGGTCACATGCACAGACTGGATCTAATGCTTCATTTGTTTGTGTCACTCTGACACATTCTGTACTTAACCCTTTGTTGGTCACAATAAAAACATTTTTTTTTGTTTTTTCCACCTCACAGGGACTATTATACAATGGAGTATAAGAACTACATGTAAAGAAAAAGTTTTTTTGACATGACGAGATTTTTGAGATTACAGTTGAAATTTCAACTTTAATCTCGAAATGTTGAGAATAAATTAAATAAATTAAATGTCGACTTTAACGTCGCCAGTTCGTAGACAGCTGCAGGGTCTGTGTACATTTTAAAAGTTTAATTTAATGACTTTATAGTTGTCGGTGTTGGTGTCTGTCCATCTGTGAAATAGTTCCAGGCTGTACATTTTTGGAAAACACCTTTACTTTCAGTTAAACTGAGGTCACATTACACTTTACTTTGCTGATAAAAGTGTAGTAATGTCACAGTTAATATATACAACTCATAAATCCACCTTTACTGTCAGAGGTTCAACAGAACTCTGTGTCTCATTAAATCAGATGCGATCATTTCATTTCAACCCAGAAATATGTGGAGGTCGATTAAACGAACAGCTTGTCATTTCTCCCAGCATGCACCAGGTGTCGTTGGTTGCCATAACAACAGCAGTGGAGACTTATCAAAAGGTACACGGACCCTGCAGCAGGTTGATCTGTCTCCGAAACGTTAAAGTCGACATTTGATTTAAACTTTGTTCTTGACATTTCGAAATTAAAGTCGAAATGTCGACTTTAATCTCGTCATATCAAAAATATGTTTTTCTTCACGTGTGGCCCTAATAATCCGTCATACTATTATAACATAAAACAGATCTTTTTTTAATTTACCTTCAATTTAATTAAACCATTAAAAATCAAACATACTACTTCACCAATCTTACCAACATAATTTGTGACTTGGTTCAAAGTAGATGTATTAACTCTGTGTTTGTATCATTAGCATTAGCGATTAGCATTAGCATTTCATGACCCTTTACTATCAGCTCTACCGTTTGGTTCAGCATGTTTTCACAAGTTATTACATGAATACCAAAGTATTTCTGAAACATGAATATTTTTGTAAAAAATAGACTCTGTAAAAGTTAACATGAAAAAAAATCGAACTTACCTGCAATTTTGTGTCCAAGAAAAAAGATCATAGCAGACATGTTTGTCACAGTTATGATCTTCTTCGTTGGTGGAATATTAACAGGAGTGGAAAATATCATTGACAGCGTCACCTAGTGGTGTTTCTGTGCATTACATGCATTACATATTTTAGCAGGAAAAACCAGAAAAAAAAAAAATAATAATAATAATAATATATATATATATATATATATATATATATATATATATATATATATATATATATATATATATATATATATATATATATATATATATATGTGTGTGTGTGTGTGTGTGTGTGTGTGTGTAAAGATAAACCGATTTGAATCGGTTATAGATCTGCATTGTCAAAGATATGAGTAAATTGGTCTACGGAGCCTAAATCAGTAAAACTGGCTACGAACGGTCAATGCTCCAGATTTACGGCCGTTAATCTGTTTCCTGAGGTTCAAGACCGATCTGTAATTATGTTCTTTATATCTGTGACCAAGTGGCTTAACAATGACATAGCATTTATTTTCAGAAATGTATACGGTAAAACTTCCAACCGGAGTTTTATCTGCTATTTTTTCGGTATGGATAGTGGTAAAGTTAAAGGAAATGTGGGTAGCGGACCGGAAATGACAAAATAAAAGCATATTTGTGAACGAAACCGCGGACACCGGGTGATCCACACAGCAGAATGGTTTTATTGTGAAGGGAGCTTTATATCCGCTCACAGATTTTCAAAATACATGACGACTTTAATGCTAACACGTATGATGTTACTGTGATGAACAAGATGAGTAACTATGAGTAACTCTGTGGTATTCGTTAAAACTGAAAATAAAGACTCAGAATGTTTAACCATGGGTCTAATGTACGGGTTTGTAAAGTAGGGACTCAAGTTAGTCCACCGGAACTGGATTCTGCTGTCACGTCTTTCAAAATAATACTGTAAACCAGACACCAGCATCAGAAAGAGTTTTTATCAAATCAGTCACATTAGTGTTTTTAGACAAGGTTATGTTGATCTGTTGATTTTCCTCAAAAAGAATGAAAAAATCCCCGTATTTTCTGTCTAACCTCAGTGTTATGTTCAGTGTATTCCCACATTTGTAGGAATTACTTTATTATGACATTTTTATCTTTTATTTTGCCTTTCTTGAGGGAAAGTAAGTTTTGTATTTTAAATATGTATTTTTACAAACCTATTAAATTAATACAACTAGAATATCACTTATCTACAGGTATATTATCATTAATATCATTTATCTACAGGTATATTATCATTAATATCATTTATCTACAGGTATATTATTAATATCATTTATCTACAGGTATATTATCATTAATATCACTTATCTACAGGTATATTATCATTAATATCACTTATCTACAGGTATATTATCATTAATATCACTTATCTACAGGTATATTATCATTAATATCACTTATCTACAGGTATATTATCATTAATATCACTTATCTACAGGTATATTATATTGTAAAGACTTCAGTTTATGTTGTGTGACTTTATGTTCAGTAGTTCCTGCTCTCTTGTCTCTGTGACACTAAATAAACAAAAATATATGTTTTGAAATATGTTTTTTTTCTTCTCAGTAACGTACAATAAAATAAGTCCTTGCGGTTATATAGTCAATTAGTATTGAATCAAACTTAACGGAATATGATCGAATCGAACCAAATCGTTCACAAATTTTTATGAATTGCCCTGAATCAGATCGTGGTCTGTGAATCGAGATTCGAATTGAATCGTTGTGTGAGTGAAAGATTCACACCCCTAATATATAAATATGTATATATAAAAAGACGTGACAAACTGAGATGGCGTTTCCATGGTAACTATGGAGCCTCTGAATGGGTCTAAAGAACATACATGACCATGAAAAGATAAAACATATTTTACACCAATTATTTACATGTATTGATATAATTATTACAAGTAACAGATTGACAATAAGGTTATAATTCTTTGGTAATTTTGACGTAATTTCATGGTAATAATGCCTTAGTAACGGCTTATTACAAATAACGGATTGCTAATAAGGTGGTACTTTTGAGGTCATTTGTGACCAGATAGTGAAATTGTATGAAACGTGCCTGTTGTTCCACCTATCTTTAGTGTATGCTAACATAGCTGCTACTGCTAGCTATGTCCACGAGGTTAATATATAATAAGCTAACAGAGTGGTTAACCATTATTGGTTACCATGGTTACCGTCTGCTTTTCCTTTGTTTAAGCACAAACTGTATATTTGTCACATGTTTCCATGGGTTTTTGGCGTTTCAGTGTTCTAAAGCAGAATACAAACAATTATTTGACCCAATTACAAATGTGGCTTCATACCATCTGGACTTTGTAAAAATGTTTTTCCCCCTCTACCTTTTCAGAGCTTCACTGAAGAATTACCACCTTATTAGCGATCTGTTACTTGTAATAAACGGCTACGAAGGCATTATTATACCTTATTATTGATCTGTCGTAATGTAAAACGTTACCACTTTTTTATGCAGCATGCTGTCATCATATGAGGTGTCCAAAAATCTTTTTCCATCACAGGACTTCATGAAAACAGGGCAATGATGTTTTAGCAGGAAAAGCTTTAAAAATGAACATGAATGAAGACCTGATGAAAGAGGAGGAGGGAAGGGGGTGTTGTGTGAACAAAACTAATATTTTACACAAACCATTTTCACTGTCAAATCCACCAGAGGTTCAATAATAACTGATGGATTATTCAACACTTCCCACATGAATAAAGAGCCGACCCGCTTCAGAACATCAGTATGATTCAGGAGTGACACTTTACTAACATCAAAAGTGAGAAAAAAAACAGAGGATTTTATTTCTCAAATCACAATGAAAAACCCTGAATGAGACATGAAATAGCTTTTTTTCTTTTTTCTTTTTTCTTTTCCAGCCCCGTGCCCTGGAACAGTTTTTTAAAAACACCACCATCCACAAGCACAGAAACCGTTCTATTCACTCACACAGTCACATGAAAATAGACTTTCAACAGCTTCAACACTTCCTTATTATTAAAAATGACAGGCCATTACTGTACATTGTTAGTGTTTCAGGAAGGTTCCAGGCACTTTACATTACTGATCACTAATGATGTCATTTCATGGTAATAATGACTTTGGAACTGCTCATTAAAACTCATTTCCATCCACTTTCCAGTGAAATAACTGCAATTTTAATTCATGCAGGAATTAGTCTCATTTTGATGTAATTTCAATCATAAAAATCCTGTGTAACCGTTTATATCAAGTCATTTCAACATAGTTTCCAGTGCAGTTTCAGTTTATTTTATTTGAGCAGTTTAATATAATAATAATAGTAATATATGATATGCACTGGACTATAAGATGCATTAAATGAAGAGAAATTCATTATAGTCCGGAAAATACGGTATTAGTTTGGAAAAAGGGGGTGGAGAATATACTTCCTCCCACTCCTTTTCAAGTGCAAACATTTTTCGTTGACCATTTTGATGACTTTGTGTGCTTGAAATAAAACTGAATTGAACTGATATAAGTGCAGTTTACAAAGAATTATTATTATTACTTTGAAATTACATCGAAATGACAGAATTTTCCACATGAATGAAAGCCATTTGCATCGTTATTGTCAAGAAACTGCAGAGTAATTGACCTGGAAATAAGCAGTAACAAAGACCTTATTATAATTATTACCATTAAATTACATCAAAATGACCATAGAATTAAGAGCTTATTAACGATCCGTCATGTAAAGTGTTACAGAGGAAACAAACAGCTGTGTACAAATAAAATAAAATACAAACAAGCTCTGCTCAGCTGCCAACATTACACCGACAATGGAGTTTTTTATTTAAAATCATTTCTTCCAACAGCTGAGGTGCTTCGATGACACGTCGGTAAAGAAGCCACAAAATGTTATTAGCATAAAAATACAAGTGTTCTGTTCTAATCTGAAGTCTACCTAAATAGAGCTGTACACGACATCATTAAAAAACATAGATCTGATTCATCTCTTTTCACATTGTTAGATTATTGATAAAGGTTCAGGCACCGTTCACAAGTGTTGCACAAGTGTCTTGCAAAAAAAATAAAATTACATAGTGCGTCATTACACACAAATCCACATGATTCTGTGGGAAATTATGGAAGCTCTTTTACCCCCAATGGAAAGGGTGAAAGAGTGACGTCTGAAAACACAGGACAGTAACCGTCACGGTAACAGTAACAATAACAGTAACGGTAACAGTAACAGTCACGGTAACAATAACAATAACAGTAACGGTCACAGTAACAATAACAGTAACGGTAACAGTAACAGTCACGGTAACAGTAACTGTAACAGTCACAGTAACAATAACAGTAACGGTAACAGTAACAGTCACGGTAACAGTCACGGTAACAGTAACAGTAACAGTCACGGTAACAGTAACTGTAACAGTCACAGTAACAATAACAGTAACAGTAACGGTCACAGTAACAATAACAGTAACGGTAACAGTAACAGTCACGGTAACAGTCACGGTAACAGTAACAGTAACAGTCACGGTAACAGTCACGGTAACAGTAACAGTCACGGTAACAGTAACGGTAACAGTCACGGTAACAGTAACGTAACAGTAACGCAACAGTAATGGTAACAGTAACTGTAACAGTCACGGTAACGGTAACAATAACAATAACAGTAACAATAACGGTAACAGTAACAGTCACGGTAACGGTAACAGTAACGGTCACGGTAACAGTCACGGTAACGGTAACAGTAACGGTAACAGTCATGGTAACAGTAACAGTCACAGTAACAGTCACGGTAACAGTAACAGTAATGGTAACAGTAACAGTAACGTAACAGTAACAGTAACGTAACAGTAATGGTAACAGTAACGGTAACAGTCACAGTAACATTAACAGTTACAGTCACGGTAACGGTAACAGTCACGGTAACGGTAAAAGTCACGGTAACAGTAACAGTCACGGTAACAGCAACAGTCACGGTAACGGTAACGTAACAGTAACGGTAACGTAACAGTAATGGTAACGGTCAGTCCCTCCAGGATTTCTCAGGCCTTTTTTTAGATTTTGTCCTAACATGTCTGATGTTTCATGAGCTTTTCAAAAAAATTGCGATGAAAGTTTCAGTGTTTTTTAGACTTTTGTTGCTGAAGTCATTGTGATATGGTCCTCAAAACTACCCAGATGGAAAATAAATGATTATGAGGATTACAAAAATACAACTACATGTTTATTTTCCCAAATGCACCTGTTGATTCAAAGGTTAAAGTTCAAAGGTTCAATTTTAATTTTCACTTTTTATCTCATAATTTGGCCTTTTTATTTCAGAATTCAGACCATAGCCCGAGCCCGTCAGACTATAGCCCGAGCCTGTCAGACCATAGCCCGAGCCCGTCAGACCATAGCCCGAGCCCGTCAGACTATAGCCCGAGCCCGTCAGACCATAGCCCGAGCCCGTCAGACCATAGCCCGAGCCTGTCAGACCATAGCCCGAGCCCGTCAGACCATAGCCCGAGCCCGTCAGACTATAGCCCGAGCCCGTCAGACCATAGCCCGAGCCCGTCAGACCATAGCCCGAGCCCGTCAGACTATAGCCCGAGCCCGTCAGACCATAGCCCGAGCCCGTCAGACTATAGCCCGAGCCCGTCAGACTATAGCCCGAGCCCGTCAGACCATAGCGAACCACATTTCATACAATAGTTTGGTTGTTAGAGGTGATAAAAATAGCGTTCCAGATCACAAATATATGGAAGCAAATCTGTTTCATCTGATTTTTTATTTTTTAAGCTATTGAATTTTTAACACTTGCAATTTTTTGATGCACTGAAATTAAGCATCTGATTTTTTTTTTGCGCTCAAATGAAATATGTGATATTTTTGTTCCCTTTATGATTTTATGACTATGTTTTTGTTTCAATTATGATCCTAATACAAATCCTGGTCTTCTTCCACAGGTCGTCACATGATCTTCTGACCCAACACTACTCCACTACACTGGTCTCATCCTCTACTGATCCTATGAGGTATTTTGAAGGAATAAAAAGACTAGAGTGTAGACTGTCACAAGACGACTTTAAGACACGAGGAGGAAAAAAAAATATATATATATTAAGAACCTGTAGGAGCTCAGTTTGTAAAGTTTGCTGATGTTTGAACAGTTGGTTGTCGACACTGGGTTCTACGTTTAACATCAGCTTTATTTAATTCAGAATTATTTATTCTGAATTAAATCATTCAGAATCAAAGACATTTCCTTCATCTTTATATTGAAACGTTAATTCTGAATAAAGGTTTCCATGGAAACCGGTGTATTTTGGTCTAGTTAATTAGTCTTTCAGAGCTGGAGGTACAGAGGGTTCTGATTGGACAGAACATCTGCATGTCTACTGGAAGAAAATGATAACTTCCACTTCCTGTTTAGCTTTACTTTCAACTATCAACTTGTTAGATCAGATACTACATGTGATGTTTGACTTTATTTTTGTCAGAATTACAAAGCAGCAGCTCGAGCGAAAATCAACAAACTAATGCAGACAGCGGAACATGTGCGTCATGGCAACAAGACCAGGAGCATGTGCAGAACATCTAGCCTAGCCTAGCCTAGCCTAGCCTAGCAGTGCTATCTCTATTCATTCCATGTATGGGTCTAGTGGTGCTTCATAGTCAGAGGAGGCGGGGCTAAAAGGTTGTCTTTCAAATCCTCTGTATGCAATAGGACGGTACTACAACCAATCAGTGTAATCTTTAGGATGACGTAGTTAGAGCGACTGAAAGTTGACGGAAGAGTCTGGAGAAAGTTAGGAATGACTAAACAAAATGGTGGATTATGGAGCTGAACATTTAAAGCATTTTAACCTGTGACCTCCTTTTTCTGTATGTCCTGATGAAGGCCTTCTGGCCACAACACGTAGAAAAAGTAGGTATTCTTTGTATTCATTGTTCTTAGTCGTTTCGATTCCAATTCTGGTTAGAGCGCCCCTAGTGGTGGAAGAAAGATCCACAGAATATTTGCACCTTTGTATAAACATCATGGTTCACGTAGTGGACCTGGAAGTTCATTTCCTGTTCACTGAATAAAACGTTAAGGTTAAGATGAGGTCAAATCAACTTTTTATTCACTCAAACAATTTTTTAAAATTAAAAACATTATTATGCTGTGTAAAAAATCCATGACTTTTCCAAAAACTTTTGGAAGATTTTTTATCTTTTTTTCTGTAATATTTTTTTCTGATTTTAACGGGAAGCTGGTCGTTTTGCAGGAAATGTTTAGATTTTATGAGTTTTTACAGAATGGGGTGGTTTTACATCATGTTTTTGTAGTTTTGCAGCTGACAGGAACATGTTCCACACCAGTTTGAGAAGGGGAAATAAAAAAGGAGACGTATACAGACCTAATGGAGCACAGCCTAGACTGACTCTAAACCAGTTTAATAGTTTGTAAACCAGTTCAGTGGTGCATAGTTCTACTCTGCAGACGACCAGATGACATGGAGGGCTCTGTGTGTGTGTGTGTGTGTGGGGGGGGGGGGGGGCTGAGTGACTGCAGATGAACAGAATGAGGGCACATCGTCCTGCTTCTAGAACTAGTCCAACTGCCGTTAGTCCCCAGAGGGTTCACATAAATCTTCCTCCTCCTTCGCTGAAATGAGTGAAATGCTAGCGATCAGGCCCGGAAAGGGGGTGGGGGGTTAGGGTGGGGGGGGGTCTGAGATGTTACATTTCCAAGTGACTCAGTTCTTGTGCCTGCTTTGAAAAGTTCTGTTGAACCACATTTTGTAATAAATGTCCAAAATGTTCCATTCATTATTTTGTAATAAATTCTGCATCGTTACATAATAAATTATTACATTTTGAGAAGATTATTACAAAAAGTACTTTCTCAAAATGTAATAATAAATGTTACAGTAACCCCCACAAACATAATAAAAACATGCAGCTTTTAATATAATAATCCCACAAAGGTAATACATTCATACAAATATAATAATTATTATATTTGCAGGAATTTATGACATTAGTAAAATGGTAAAAAAAAATCTTTACCTTCCAAAATTGTAATAATTACATTTGTGGGATTATTAGGTTAAAAGATGCACATTTTTATTATGGTTGTGAGGTTAATAATAATAATAATAATAATAATTACATTTATATACCGCTTTTTCTATGAACATATCCTCAAAGCATGTATAATGGATCCATTACTCATTCACTCTCACATTCTCACTGTGGTGGTGGTGAACTACATATGTATCCACAGCTTTGTGAGCATCAACATTGGAGGAAAACAAGGTCAAGTGTTTTGCCCAAGGACACAACAGCACATGATTACGACAGAGTGGGATTCAAACCACAAACCCTTTGGTTATTGGACGACCTGCAGTCCCTACTGAACTAAAACTGCCCCCAGGGAAACTATAGTGTAATAACTTATTATTAGGGCTGTCAAATGATTAACATGTTCTAAATTAGATCAATCGCAGGGTTGCTGTGGAGTAATTTCGATTAATCGTGATTAAAAACATTTGGTCGGTCAACGCCTATGACTATTATTATATATATTTTTTTGTATTCAAATTTCCCTCAAAATAGCCATAATTACTAGCCTAGCCTAGCCTAGCAGTGCTATCTCTATTCATTCCATGTATGGGTCTAGTGGTGCTTCATAGTCAGAGGAGGCGGGGCTAAAAGGTTGTCTTTCAAATCCTCTGTATGCAATAGGACGGTACTACAACCAATCAGTGTAATCTTTAGGATGACGTAGTTAGAGCGACTGAAAGTTGACGGAGGAGTCTGAAAAAAGTCAGAAATGACTAAACAAAATGGTGGATTATGGAGCTGAACGACTGTTGTCGCTTCTGTAAAAAGAATTTAAAGATTGTTGACGTTTTCTCACATTCTTCACTCATCTGTGATAAAAGGAAATCTACACCTGTTGTTGTTCTTCTTCTATGGTTGTTTACACTTGTTTCTCTACCAATCATCGCAGCGTCACTTTGAAAGGTCCGCCCTCTGACTCTATACTTCACTGTGATTGGTCGATCAGTTTCAGGGAAATCTAGACAAAAGTTACATTGAGTGAAACTAGGCTACTACGATAGAACATTAGATTTACTGACGCTAGCAGGAGCTAGTGTGGCTAGGCTACTACGATAGAACATTATATTTACTGACGCTAGCAGGAGCTAGTGTGGCTAGGCTACTACGATAGAACATTAGATTTACTGACGCTAGCAGGAGCTAGTGTGGCTAGGCTACTACGATAGAACATTAGATTTACTGACGCTAGGAGGAGCTAGTGTGGCTAGGCTACTACGATAGAACATTAGATTTACTGACGCTAGGAGGAGCTAGTGTGGCTAGGCTACTACGATAGAACATTAGATTTACTGACGCTAGGAGGAGCTAGTGTGGCTAGGCTACTACGATAGAACATTAGATTTACTGACGCTAGGAGGAGCTAGTGTGGCTAGGCTACTACGATAGAACATTATATTTACTGACGCTAGGAGGAGCTAGTGTGGCTAGGCTACTACGATAGAACATTATATTTACTGACGCTAGGAGGAGCTAGTGTGGCTAGGCTACTACGATAGAACATTAGATTTACTGACGCTAGGAGGAGCTAGTGTGGCTAGGCTACTACGATAGAACATTAGATTTACTGACGCTAGGAGGAGCTAGTGTGGCTAGGCTACTACGATAGAACATTAGATTTACTGACGCTAGGAGGAGCTAGTGTGGCTAGGCTACTACGATAGAACATTAGATTTACTGACGCTAGGAGGAGCTAGTGTGGCTAGGCTACTACGATAGAACATTAGATTTACTGACGCTAGGAGGAGCTAGTGTGGCTAAGCTACAAAATTACACTAATAAACACAAAAGATCTGTAACAAAATATACAAAATGTGCTGAAATCCACTGAAATTCCCCAAATGAATAATATAACACAAAAATGGATGAAAAATCCTTATATATATATATATATATATATATATATATATATATATATATATATATATATATATATAATATACACCGACAGTTTCAACAAAACGACTGTAAACCGCCATTTAATTTAATTTAATTGTGTTACATTTTTTTAATCAGATTAATCATGTTGTTGGATTAATACAGGTTAATTTTGAGAGCCCTACTTATTACATGATGCATTGGGGGCAGTTTGTTATGAAATGGGGCAGTTTTATTCCAAAAACAAATAAAGTTATTACATTTTGGACATTTATTACAAAACGTGGCTCAACAGGGTTCCGTTACCATGGACACCATTTTACCGACAGGCCTGGAAGCTCGGTCGCCTGTTGACGTCCACCGCCAGGAGGATCTTCTTTCGTTTTCTCGTCCCTGTTGCCCCCCCCCCCCCCTCCCCCACAGGCTCATTATCTCATGGTGGAGGACGCTCTGAAGTAGGAGAGGAATTTGAAGCACAGGCTCACCACAAAGTACCAGATGTTTCTGGCCATCTGGGAACGTGCAATGAAAATACGCCAGATAAACACCACCAGGACGGTGTTGAAGGTGTAGCGGATGTTCCTCAGTCTGGAAAAAACACAAGTAGGAGAAGATGGAAATGCATCCTAGAGAAAATACATTAACATTATTTATTTATATATCTGGGTCCTGGAGATTATTTTTTATATTAGATAGAAATGTATGGATCCTTCAAGTAAAACTAAGTTTATAATATTGATTGATTTTAATAGAAAATATCTAAGTAAAAGGTCCATCACATTTGTACGCATTATTTTTCTAAACTTATTTTACGTCCCTCTAGAACATTGCGGCAGCTCCCGTTCACTTTGAATTGACATTCCCAGCCTTCAGCCGGCTGATTTTTTTTGATAACTGCCATTAACGCCCGTTGCCCATGGCAACAGGTTTTGTCACTTCAGATTCACGTTACCATATCACTCCGCAGGTAGTTCGGTCACTTTGAAAGTAAATATTCGCTATATTATATATTATCCAGTCTGTTAGAGTAGGAGCAGGAATAAGCGGGATAATGTATTAATGCCCACGCGTTACTATCAAAACACGCACAACACAGAACAGCACCCCACCCACCGCCTTCAGCGTCAGGGTGCTGTTCGGCCACAGCGGGGAATATTTTTCTGATAGTAACGCATGAGCAATACATTATCCCTTGCTAAGTTATATTACATTTATTGATCCCCTGGGTAAAATCGTGTTTGGACTCATTGTACATTACATTAGACTAAATTAGGTTAAATTACTTAAAAATTTATTGATCTTTCAGGTAAAACCTTCAAGAAATTAAGTTAATAATATTTATTACTTTTATTTGTCTCAAAATTTTGAGTAAAAAAAGAAAAAAAAAACTGCCAAAAAAACAAATAAGTCTAAAAGTCACTTACATATACATAAATAAAATACATAAACTCTCCTGTTGAACTTGCAGGTTTCCATAGCAACACCATTAACAGCTGCCAGGTGCGTGTTACGGTTGCAGACGTTTGTGGGCGGGGCTTAATGACAGGTCAATTGCTTACATAATCCTCTGGTTTTAACAAAGTTTAAGTCCCTCTGTAAGTTTAGGAACAATAACCTCCAGTGCATTTATGAAGGGGGGGGGGGGGTATTAATGGAAGGATAAACCATCTAGTTAAATCTACAGATTAATGTATAGAATAGACTGTGATGGTGACCTGGATGCACACAGTGCTTCCTGTTAATGCGCTGCCAGATGCTGCCACACACACACACACACACACACACACACACACACACCCACGCACACACACCCACCCACTTACTTGTTGAGGTGTTTGCGTGCGGCGGGTAGACCGGACAGTTCTTCATTCAGGACATATTTTTTTGTGCCCATACAGTAACTTTCCATGTATTCAGCCCAGTGCAGCTGACGTACGTCAAAATTAAACACCTGCATGATTTGAGGAGGAGGGGGGATATTTTAATAATAAATACACCCTAGAGAGTCAATGAGATGCACATAAGAGAGAGTGAGAAAAAGGAGGTTATATTCATTCAATGTGCAGAATATACTTTTAGGGATCCCAATAATCATGAGGAAACAAAGAAAGAAAAAGAAGAAAGAACACAGTTCAGACCAAATGTTTGGACACACCTTCTAATTCAATGCTTTTTCTTTATTTTCATGAATATTGACAATGTAAATAATCAATCACCACTAAATGTAATCATTCCTGAAAATGTCCAGAACTGTTGGTGTTAGAAAAACAAACCCTGGCTGTGTCCGAAACCAGTCCCTACTCCCTCCATAGGGACCTATATATGGACCAGGCCATTTTGTAGGCGTGTCCGAATATGTAGTGAAGTACTTATAAGCTCTACATAGTCACTTAATGTTTCCCACAGTCCACCACGAAATATAGTGCGTATCGATGGTCACTAACCAAAGCACTATATCCCATCATGCATTGCACAAATCGAAAAATGACTGAAGGACGAAGATTTTAAAAAAAAAAAGAAAACTTAATTGAAATCACAATATACAGACTCAATGAGGATAATGAATACAACTTAAAATTAAATACAAAATAAAATATATAAACATAAACTTTGTAAAAAAAAACAACAACCCTAAACTACAGTAAAATACAATATTAAAGACTGTATAAATAAGGTTTACATTAGACACTTTAAATTAAACACAGAGCACAGATACTAAAGGACGTTCTTTGGTTAAAATAATAAATGTCGTCCAATGTCTTATTTTTTGAGACGTGAAAAAAAAATCTTGAAGTCATGAATAAAACCAGGGAAAGAGTTTATAGTTTAGTGAATATGATATTTACAGAATTATTATTATATTAATAATGTTTAATAAGGAAGATTCCAAATCATCCATTTAAAAAAATAATATGATGTCATTCAAAGGATGGAACACTGTTAATGTTTAGTTAAATCTAATTATGTAAATTAAACCAAAAACACTGAGAAACAGAACATCCAAAAAATAAATGATCCAGTGTTTTACCGACAGTTTTACAGAAGGAGCATTGATCCACCTCACATTTAAATATTTTCTTCAGAAACTTTACGACAGTTGTATGATTAAAAGAAACACAGACGTCCTGTTGACAGAACTACAGCTGTTCACTAACGGTAAATGTTAACAACAGTTAATAACCGTTAATAACAGTTAATAACAGTTAATAACAGTTAACAGTTAATAACAGTTAATAACAGTTAACAGTTAATAACCGTTAATAACAGTTAACAGTTAATAACAGTTAATAACAGTTAACAGTTAATAACAGTTAATAACAGTTAACAGTTAATAACAGTTAATAACAGTTAACAGTTAATAACAGTTAACAGTTAATAACAGTTAATAACAGTTAACAGTTAATAACAGTTAACAGTTAATAACAGTTAACAGTTAATAACAGTTAACAGTTAATAACAGTTAACAGTTAATAACAGTTAATAACAGTAAAACAGTCTTGAACCAAGTTTATTCATGTTTTATTTTATTGCACAGATGATAATACACAAAACATTAAAAAGTATTTGAATATTTTGAGACGGTACTGTTACGTTTTAATTCTTTGACGGTGATGATGCATTTAAACGGTGCCGTAGTAGAGTCTGAAACGTTTTAATTGAGTTCACTATGTAATGAACTACATGTAGTTGACTATGTAGGGAGTAGGGAACGAGTGAGTGGTTTTGGACACAGCCGTTGTTCAAACCACATCCTTCTTGGCACAGATAATCATTAGTTCCTGTTACGCAATTCTGAAATGACTGCGACACTTTTGAGTCAGCAACGAGGAAACGGAATTCTACATCTAACAAGAGACTTGAATAAGTGTCCACAGGGCAAGAAAAGTCATGTGAGGGAAAAGTGTCAACAAGACGTAGAAATGTGACACTGGAGAAAAGAAGCAGAAGGTTCAGATGACACTCAAACTAAAACACTTTTATTCCACTAACATAATTCATAATATAACACAAAAAGTTCTGCATAATTATACATAGAATTTTATTGTAAACAATGTATAATGACTATAAAGTTAGATTAAAATTTCAAATTAATACAATAAAAAAACCATAATATACTAAATATGACTAATTCTTCTTAATGCAATAATTTGACACGCCTAATTCTTTAATTACAATAAGTGAAAGAAGTTAAAAGAGTATGAAGCATAAGTGTGGTGTCCTTTTACTGCACTAACATGCCCTTCTACAAGTCAACATTCCTCAGACTTAATTAACCTGAACCACGTCTCTGTTGACTGTCCACACTGACGTCTGAGTGAATGAATGACCGTTGTTCCCTGGACACTATGACACATGAGGCACTGTCCACACCGTCCACACCGTCCACACCGTCCACACCGTGCACACCGTCCACACCGTCCACACTGTCCACACCGTCCACACCGTCCACACCGTCCACACTGTCCACACCGTCCACACCGTCCACACTGTCCACACCAGATCAGGATTTCAGGTCAGGAATATCCCACAGTATCCAGGCCACTTCCAGCACCACGGAGGCAAAATTTTTGTGTTTTTTTTCCCTCCAAAAACCTTTTGTAATTTCCTTACAGCAATTAAAATAATATTATTACACTGACTGTGACACAACACTGCACTATTAAACTAATGTATGACAACAGCTCACAGTACAGTACTTTACTCTCATTCTCTCCCTGACTCAATATTAAAATACTATATAGTGACACACACGTATATATATATATATATATATATATATACTATATATATATACTGTATATATATATATATATATATATATATATATATATACTATATATATATACTGTATATATATATATATATATATAAATAAATGTTCCTCTCGCCCCACCTGGGCGGTGTCTCCTTCAGACACACACACAACCAATCCCTACTGCTCTGACTGCCCCAAGCTCCGAGCATGTTACTGTTGACAGGCAGTGGTTTTTTTTTTGTTTGTTTTTTTTTTGGGGGGGGGGGGGGGGGGGGCATGTTAGGCCAGACAGGCCACTGAGCAGATGGGACAACCGGGATACGTCCCGGTTGTCCCGTCTGCCAGTCCGGGCCTGCCGTACACTCTGTCCACAGAACACTGGGCTGCTTTACATTACTTTTTTTTTTTATTCAGAATAAAAGGTTCATTTTTTCAGATGAACCATAGAAACACATAATTCCAGTTGAAAATGAATATTCCCAATTAAACTGAATTCCAAATAAAGTCACTGGTTTATTGAATGGATTTCCATGGAAACCTTTATTCAGATGTAACATTCCCACGTAAACATGAAGGAAACTGCTTTTATTCTGAATTATTTTAGAACAAATAAAATCATTCTGAATTAAAAACAAACAATGTAAACACAGCCAGAAGCACCTCCAGTGAAGTCAGTGTGTTTGTGGACAAGATGAAACCAAATCCATGTGGGTGGTGTTTACCTTCTTATCCTCAGGGCTCATCTGGGACAACAGCAGGGCCACGTTGTCAGTGTTCCACACCCATGAGTGGCTGGTGAAGTACTCCAGCACCATCATGGCTTTGTGCAGGCGACTGATTGTCTTCATCATCCTGCCATAAAACAATTGGGGATGTCATAAAAAAAAGGGTGAGGGTGGGGGTGAGGGTGAGGAAAGAGCAGACAGTTGCAGAATCACAGATAAACAGAGGTGGGTAGTTACAGTTGTTTGGAAAAAACAGAAGAACAATAAAGCAATAAAAGATGACAAGTCGCTTTCCCATTGACCCTCAAATTGAGCAAATATAAATATAACTAACTATAAATATAACTATAACTAACTATAACTATAAATATAAACTATAAATATAACTAACTATAACTATAACTATAAGTATAAATATAAATATAACTAACTATAAATATAAGTAAAAATATAAACTATAAATATAACTAACTATAACTATAAATATAAGTATAAATATAACTAACTATAAATATAAGTAAAAATATAAACTATAAATATAACTAACTATAACTATAAATATAAGTATAAATATAAATATAACTATAAATATAACTAACTATAACTATAAATATAAGTATAAATATAAACTATAAATACAACTAACTATAACTATAAATATAAATATAACTAACTATAAATATAAGTATAAATATAAACTATAAATATAACTAACTATAACTATAACTATAAATATAAATATAACTAACTATAAATATAAGTAAAAATATAAACTATAAATATAACTAACTATAACTATAAATATAAGTATAAATATAAATATAACTATAAATATAACTAACTATAACTATAAATATAAGTATAAATATAAACTATAAATACAACTAACTATAACTATAAATATAAATATAACTAACTATAAATATAAGTATAAATATAAACTATAAATATAACAACATATAACTATAAATATAAGTATAAATATAAACTATAAATATAACTAACTATAACTATAAATATAAGTATAAATATAAACTATAAATATAACTAACTATAACTATAAATATAAGTATAAATATAATCTATAACTAACTATAAGTATAATTATAGCTCCTCTGTCAACTTTCGCTCTAACTACGTCATCCTAAAGGTTGCAGTACCGTCCTATTGCATCCAGAGCATTTGAAAGACAACCCTTTAGTTGTTAGGTGTAGTTTATGGAATGACTTTTCGTGTCATTCACAACTCAGTAAAATCGGTAAATGTTTCCAATGGAAAAGCGACTAGAGATGGACAGACAGATACAAGCTGGGTACAGGTGAGGGCTGAAAAAAAAAATATCATTGTCTCAAATATCCTTTTCATGGACAAATATTTATGCTGTGGAGATAACTAACCAAATTACAAAGAAATGATGAGTACAATTTGATTTCATGTAATTGTGTTTTATGCAGACCATACAGTGCTGTGTGTCTGTACACCGCTATGCTATGCTATGCTATGCTATGCTAACCCACACATCCAATCATTTCAAAAAGATTTTCAAAAGTAGCTTTGAAACATTGGGCCCGATTTATATGACAAATGATTGTAAAGTTAATATCCAACAATATAGATTCCACAAAACTAAGCCAATTCACAGAAATAATTACAGTTGCTGCACCACAAACATCAGTAATGTATTAGTAAAGAAACGTTCAGTATTAAAGAGTCGTCTACAACATAAATATATCATTTAAGATAGCGTGTTAATCGTGGCCCTTTGACGTTCAATTCTACCAGAAAATCTTTAATTTGCCTCATGCAAATCAAATAACAGTTTACTATTTGATTGAAGGTTTGTGAATATCCCATTTTATTTTTAAATTAAGCTTCAGGTTACACATCTGAGTCACAAATGTCAGTAATAATTAGCTCCATAATCTGTATTAATTGCTCATCATGGTGTCCCAGTGTTTCCACAGCACTATAAATCAGCAGAGGGCTAACTGGATTTGGTTTGAGCGCAGGAGGACAAGATATGAGGCGCTTTCATCATTTAATAATAATGGATTTGATTTCTATAGCGCTTTTCATTCCTAATCCATTATTCATTCACTCTCACATGCTTCCTCTGGTGGTGGTTAACTACATATGAATCCACAATTGTCCTGGGGCAGACGGACAGAAGTGTGGCAGCCATTTTACGCCTACAGTCCCTCTGACCACCACCAAACATTCATACTCATTCATACACCAGTGAGTGACACTGGGGGCAGGAGGGGGAGCCATGGCCGCCCCAAAATTTTGACTTTTTAATCTGATAATTTATACGTTTTATCTGATGATTTTGACTTTTACTGACTGGAGGCAGGAGGGTGAAGTGTCTTGCCCAAGGACACAATGGACCGACTAGGACAGAGCGGGAATCAAACTGCCAACCCTCCAGTTAATGGACAACCGAGCCATGGCCGCCCCCAATGATGGTTTTATGATTTAAATCCAGCCAGATTCAATGGTCGATTCCAAATACTGACATTTTTCCCACAGATTGGATTCTTTTGACAGTATCGTCCTCCTGTAACACAAGCAAATCCAGTTAATATATTTCTAATTTAGAGAGGATTAGGTCATTATATGGAAAATTGAGTTGGCGAGAGAAAAACTGATGAGAAACGAGCAAATTTGGAGAAGTTCCGAGTCTTCAACCTGCATTCATTCATCTAATAAAATCTTTGTTTCAGGTTTTTATTTTTACATTTAACCCGCAAAGACCCAAAAATCTGCTGACGACCAATATTTAATACCCGTTGATGCATTAATCCTATCAACACATGTAAATAATTGGCATAAAATGCAGTTTACCATATTTTCATGGCCATTGTTTGGGACGTTCAGACATTCTGTAGTTACCATGGAAACACTCTTCTACAACATCAACGGTAAAACCCATAGAGTTGCATTTCCATTACCCTTGGAAATTTGCAAAATGGAAATAAAAAACTAGTTATGTGTGTATATAATTTATATGAAATAGGGGTTAAAAGTAAAAGAAAATTATTTATTAAACCATTAAACTGAACAAGATGTGAAAATCATTTGGTCAATTTAGTCAGTTTTTGGAACTGGGTCTTTATGGGTTAATGTTCATTTGTTCACTTCAGCACATTAAAGTTCTGGATAAAAATAAGAATTTGAACCAAATAAAGCAGATTGTGATGACTCAGATTCCTCTTGTGAAGGCGAGGGAACACATGCATGGTTGATCATCATAAAGGCACAGAGGTAATAATGAAACCTTTAAATGGGAGTCAAATACAAACCAACTTCAATTCACACTAAAATTGGAAATTTGCCATATGTTATTTGCACATTGTCTGGAATACCTCTGGCTTTTAATAAAGACAACAAAACAAATAAATACAGTAGTACCTCAACTTATGAAATTCATTCATTCCAGAAGTGTTTTCATAACGTGAATGTTTCATAGAGTCACGCTTTACATGTAAAAGTTCGGATTGGTTCCAAGGCCCCCAATACTACCCCCTAAAGCCCCAATACTACCCCCTAAAGCCCCAATACTACCCCCTAAAGCCCCAATACTACCCCCTAAACCCCCAATACTACCCCCTAAACCCCCAATACTATCCCCTAAAGCCCCAATACTACCCCCTAAACCCCCAATACTACCCCTAAACCCCCAATACTACCCCCTAAACCCCCAATACTACCCCCTAAACCCCCAATACTACCCCTAAACCCCAATACTACCCCTAAACCCCCAACACTACCCCCTAAACCCCCAATACTACCCCCTAAACCCCCAATACTACCCCCTAAACCCCCAATACTACCCCTAAACCCCAATACTACCCCCTAAAGCCCCAATACTACCCCCTAAACCCCAATACTACCCCCTAAACCCCCAATACTACCCCCTAAAGCCCCAATACTACCCCCTAAAGCCCCAATACTACCCCCTAAAGCCCCAATACTACCCCTAAACCCCCAATACTACCCCCTAAACCCCCAATACTACCCCTAAACCCCCAATACTACCCCCTAAAGCCCCAATACTACCCCCTAAAGCCCCAATACTACCCCCTAAAGCCCCAATACTACCCCTAAACCCCCAATACTACCCCCTAAACCTTGTTAAAATGATAACAGTATAGACATTTAGTATAAATATGTGTTTTCAGTTTTATAAACTGTATATTTTAGATGTAATGTATTAGTGTCAGTGGGTAAATGTGTCACTGACTGAACATTAAACGAACCAGACATGTGGGTCATTTTCATCCCAGACATGTGGGTCATTTTCATACCATTGGGTTTGTTTTGTCACTTTCACCTTCAGTGGTGTTTGTTGACAGACATTTGGTCAAATATTGATCCAAAGACAATTGACTTTGACCACTTTTCATAATCTTCCTAAAATGCACAAGGCGTACGTCGTCACAATGGGTGACAGCACGACTCCTGAACATTTTTTCAGGATGGTTTATTTTCCACAAATTAGGAAAGTTGATTAAATGTGTCCAGCATGTCTTTTATTGGTGCTGATGGAATGATGGCTAAGATAAAGTCAAAATCATGAGTTATAATGTAAAAATTATTAGATAAAAAGTACAAATTATAAGATAAGTCAAAATGGCTGCCTCCTACTTTTTAATCATCTCCTGTTTCTCTTCTATTAATAATTCAGTCACTTCTTCTTTTCATTCGCACCAGAATCACTTTCTTTGGGCTCATGATGAATAAAGAATAAATTCTGTAATAAAGTTTAAATGAACACACTGGGAAAAACTCACCAAACAACAGTAACTCTGTGATGAGTGAGAGCCAAAGGTCACCAAAAGCATCATGGGTAGCTCCCTCATAGCCAATGGGATGATACGTACAGTACGTACATGACATATTTACGTCTCGGGGGTTTCAGTTTCCTTTCGTAATTGAATTTTCTTTCATATTCAGCGATGAAAAATTGAGGTTCTTTTTCGCAACTTGGATTATTCACTAGCTGCGTCTTTCGTAAGTTGAGGTATGACTGTAAATAAATAAATAAATAAAATGCAGAGTGTGTAGATGGAGCAGTCAGAATACAAACAGGTTGGATTTAAGTCTGACGTGAATTAAATAAAACAAACGCTGGTTTTATGGTCAACGTCCGCACACAAACAGATGATTTTTGCCCAACAGTCCCACGGTTTTTCTCGTGATTGATGGGGGTGGGGGTGGGGGGTGTAGAGGGAAGGGGGGGGTGGAAGTCATGTTCACAGCATGGCTTTGTATCCAAAACTCTCCACACAGCCACGACACTGCAAACTTTTGTTTTTTTTCTGATGATTGGGTTTTCCACAGAACCAGAAAAATTAATGAACAAATAAACAAAACACAAAAACTCTTCAGAGAAAACACAAGGGGGGGGGGGGGGTGCACAGTAAACTCACCAGTGTTAACTCTTTAAAGAGTTAATTTTAACATCTAGAGAGTGTAAAGTTTACACTGAATCTAGTGTCAAACAAGTTTTTCATTATGTGAGAAGTAACACCCATAGTGTTATTCACATTCAATATTGAAGAGTGTGGTGCTAGGAAACAACATTTACAGTGTTAAATCTACTTAACACTACATGTTCATAGATAAATTACTCTAGAGTGTTGATTTTTAATGATTTAAAAATGACAATTTTATTGTGGCACAGATTCTGCATGAATAAAAAACTGTTTATTTAGAAAAACTTTGAGTTTTTAAATCTTCAACTTTGCACTCAGTTTGAGCTCAGAGGTTGGTGGGCGGGATCTTTTCACACTGAAAAGTATCTTGTTGAGTGTTGAATTAACTCTGACAGACAGGGGCGATTCTAGCATCTGACCTTTAGGGGCAGTGACACCTGACTTCAACCAAAGACTTCAATCGACTTCTAAACTTTTTTTTCCCCTTTTCAATCGACCAATAAACTATTATGTATCATCCACAAGCACTGACATTAAGATTTAGCTTAGAAACGTACAAGTTCCATGTTAATGTATAGGCTTATTGCATGAGGAAGAAAGTGTCTGTGGCTGTTGATGTTCTGGTGAAGTTTGGTGTTGGCCATAAGGTGACAAGAAAAATTTAAACTGCAATAGTCTCAAAGGCCTTCGCTGTTCCTCACGACCACCTCCCCACGGGACGTCCGAGTCAAATTTCAGCCAGATCTGTTTGTATGTCCTAACTACTGCCATTTTAATACATGTACATTTCTAGGGGGCGCTATAGTCCAAAATCAGAATGTGTCCAGTTTCAGCCAAATCAGGGTTAAGATCAGGGTTCTAATAGTTTTGGATTTTTCATTCTAGTTATTTAGTTCTATTTATATTTTAGTTAGTTTTGACTTGTTTCCCTCTAATTCAGTTAGTTTAATGTGTTTTTGAAAAGGTTTGCTAGTTTTTATTTAGCTTTTTTCTCACCATCCTCAGGTGTGGATCAGCTGGGTCCAGTTGAGGTGGGTTATCGACTGAGCAGAGTCACAAACATATGGACAGTGTGATGGATTAACTCCCTATAGCAGGTTCGGGGGGGGGGGGGGGGGGGGGGGGGGCAGATAATAACGAACAGAAATGAGCTGAGCAGAAGTAGACCAGGTAGGAACACAGTAAATTATAAATCCAAATATTGTAAATAATGTAAAATGCCAAATACTGTTTAAAATTCAAATGATATTTTCCATATTTATTTTCCAAGGATGTGAATATGTTTTTGTGCTCTCATACCTGTACTATTAAACTGATATATGGGCAGCAATCGTACATTAAAACCCATATTTCCCTCGTTCTTAATTTGACCCGTAACTAGAAAAAATATCATCCCACCAGCAGATCCAGTCTGTGTTGTAATTGTAAACAGTAATGTCTCTGGTGTAGAGTGTGCTCAGACTCAGACTCTCTTTAATGTACTGAAGTACAGTGGCACTAATAAAGGAATATCTTATCTTATCTTAATTCCCCAAAGCCAACCCCCCTTTCCACCGATGGGGAGCAACCAGGGGGTGCTGAGCAAGACTTTAGGGTGCATAGCCTAAACTCGCCCCTGCTGACAGAGTTTATTTTAACACTGAATATATGACACAGACAGTGTAAAACCTCCATTAACTCCAATTATTTTCATCAACACTTGAAGTGATCTGGTTAAATTTTACTCTGGAATAACTCTGAAACAATTTTAATACTTTGACACTGCATTTTTTACACTGGGAAATTTACTGTGATATTGTATTTGGAGTAAATTTAAAGTGAACATACCGTATTTTCCACACCATAAGGCACACTATCAATAAATGGTTTATTTTTTTCATATATAAGGCGCATTAAGCGAAGCGAAACAAGTCACAATAACTCCAAACCTTTTTGAGTTGTAACACGGAACAAAATACTCTTATTCTGATGAATTAAACTTTAAAAAAAATCTGAATTCTGAGATAAAAAGTCAGAACCATGAGATAAAAAGCTAAAATTATCAGATAAAAAGTCAAAATTCCTAATCACTAAGCACAACCAGAATTAATCTATATATAAGACGCACAGTTTTTTGGACCAAATTAAAGTCTTTTAAGTGAACCTTATAGTCCAGAAAAGACGGTAAATATAATTTATATGAAAAATCTGATTGTGAAGTGACTTACAAAAAATGTGTAAATATATAAATGTGTTATATTCTGTTAATGGAATAACTGAAAGAATTTAAATACTTTGACACTGCAGTTTTTACACTGGAAACTTTACTGTGTGGGTTTGTGGGAACATGTGGGGAAGGTGGAGCTGGCTATGGGGGGGGGGGTCTTACCGGGGCTTGCGGCCGGTCAGCCTCAGATAACCGTCATAGAGCAGGGCCGGCAACGTGTGGCTGACCGTGGTCCAGTACTGATTTGTAAAAGGGTTGGAGCGCAGATTGACATTGGGCCTTCTGAAGGCCTGCTCTAAAGGATTGGTCTTGAAGGTCATGTTTATACAGTATTCTGTAGGAGAGAGATACACACACGACAGGACACGGACGACACAGAGAGGACCAGGTCAACATCCACATGGCTTTCCAATCACACAGGATGTAGAGTCTTCTGTGGACGACCTAAAGCAGGGGTGTCAAACTGTGGTCCCAGAGGGTCCCGGAGGGTCCCGGAGGGCCAGTGTCCTGCATGTTTTAGATATTTCCCTCTTCCATGTGATTCAGTTTAACCCTTTAACTCCTGATAACTAACTAAATAACTGGTAACATGAGCAAAGTAAAACACAAATGGTAGAAAATCTAAGAAAAATTAAAAGAACAAAAATGTAGAAAAATAAACAAAATGAACAAAAACTAATAAATATTTACAAAATGACAAATAATGTGGAATATTTTGGAGAAACAAATTACTAAAGAACAAAAGTAGTATTGACATTTGGTCACAGCAATGGTGAAATAAAATAATAAAAAAAAAACACATCTTGCTTTTTGGCACCTTGTCCATGCACAAAATAAAGTAAAACTGTTGAATTTTTCTGAATATTTAAACTAAATCATCCATTCAGAATGCATCAGCACTGATATTTAATGAGTTAATAATCAGCTCCTCATCAGACTGATAATGATGTAATGACCTCCAGGTGGAATGGAAGAGGGAAACATCTAAAACATGCAGGACCACAGTTTGACACCCCTGGTTTATAGGTTTCCCTCTTTCATCACCATGGAAACCATTCTATCATTCCACTATCTTCTGCAGATATGATGATTACCTCCACCAAGGAGCTTATGTCTGTCTGTCTGTTCGTCTGTCAGCAACATTAATCAAAAAGTTATGGATGGATTTTGATAAAAAATGTGATCTCATAATTTTTATTTTTTTTATTTCCATGAAGGAGGTATTAAATTTCAGTCCGTTTGTCTCTCAGCAACATTATGCGAAATGTTGTGAACGGATTTTGATAAAATTGTCAGGATGTGTTGGGAATGTCACGAGGAACAAATGATTAAATGTTGGTGGGGATCTGGAAGAGATCCTGGATCACTTTGAATTGTTACATTGTGGTAAATGGGGAATACATTTCAAAGTGATCCAGTGATCCACTCCCAACAAGGTTGATAGTTACTGTGACTGTTTTAGCTTCGTTTAATGTGCCTCATACATGAGAAAAACCTAAAAAAAAAATCATTCAAATTAATTTTTGTTAATTTTATTGCTCATTTTGTTACATTTTGCTTTTTATTTTATTATTTTTTTCTTTAATTTTGCTCCATTTGTGTCTTACTTTCTTCATGTTACGAATTATTTTGTCAGATTATTAATTTTTGTTCATTTTATTGATGTGTGGCCATTTTTGTTAATTTTGTAGTTTATTTTAATTAATTTCAACCCTGCGATGAACTGGCGTCTCATACAGGGTGTACCCCGCCTTCGCCCATTGTAGCTGGATTAGGCCCCCAGTGACCCCTGTGACCCAAGTGTGGATAAAGCGGGTTCAGATAATGAATGAATGAATGAATTTTAATTAATTTAACTGTGGAACTGCTAAGGTTTCAGGAGTTAAAGGGTTAAACTGAATGATGTGTAAGAAGGAAATCTCTAAAACATGCAGGACACCGGCCCAAAAGGACTGGAGTTTGACACCAGTGACCTAAAGCTTGACGGTTCTCACTCCAACTCACACTTAACTGTTTCATTGCCAACGACTCGTCGTGGCGTCAGTTCAAATCCAAACATTATTAGTAAAGGTGGGAAATAACGAAGTGTTAGAGCTGGACGATACGGACGAAAAATAAAATCTCCCATTGACCCGAGGCATCATCAGGTCGTGACCTTTCGTTTTGCACTTGATTTTAAGTCAGATAAATAGTTCCAGAGATACGAACAAAAGTGTGTCTAGTGATTTTAAACTTTTGAGTGGTTCCTTTCTTTTGGGAAATCTGAAATTAATCATAAATCATCCAAAATCATCACATTTCTTCTCCTCCATGATATTCATTGATAAGGAAAACATTATTCTAAAAGTTAGTGCACTAATATGAAGGATATCTGGAGCCAGTGGTGACAGTCGGACCAAAATCGTCCCTGAAATTGCATTCAGGGACATAATAAAAAAAAAAAATAATAGATTTGATTTCTATAACACTTTATTGATCCCATTCTTTCTCTACATTTAAATCAAGACACAAACTTCCCTCTTCATGGCAGCTTTCCAAATATAATAATAATATTAAACTAAATGCTCTCCTGCCTTTATTACACATTTTAAATATCTGGTCATTTGCTCTTTTACTTATTCTGTTCTATAATCCTTTCATCTTTGTTGTACAGTGTCCTGTAGTGACTCAAAAGATTCTTATTAATGGATATATATTATTTTCTCTCTTTTTGTGTTCTAGTTCTTATATTACTGATACGCTGGTGATGTATATGTATATGTCAATATACATCAATGTTTATGTGATAACTGAACACACAGAATTAAATTATGGTACTGTCATTTTGTAACTGAAAAACAAGCTAACTAAAATAAATTACATTTCTTCTTCTTCTTCTTATTATTATTCAGTCACTCTCACACTCTCCCTTTGATGGTGGTAAACTACATATGTAGCCAGGCTGTGTAACCATGGAAACCCTCAGAGATTCATTATATTTAGCCAAAGACTCTGGTTTTACAGTTTTGATGAAAACTTAAGGAAGAAAACCATAAATGGCTTTAAAAAAAAAAAGTTGAGAAATTAGAGGAAAAAAATAATTAGTGAAGTGTCATAAAAATAGCACAGAGTCGTTTTGGCTGAAAGTAAAAGGTTAGTTCATTCCCTGTGCTGTAAACTTTGACATGTGACCAGGACACCAGGGTTTGACTGTTGGACTCATCCCTAGTGGACATTAGAGGAACTGCAGGTGCTTTCCAGTCCCGGAGATATGTCCCCCTTTTGGACGGGTCCAGTTCACGTTACTCACCTTTACAACAGTCTGTCTTTTTTGGGGGGTTTTCCTGCAAAAGTGACACCTTAGTTGGGTTTCCAAAAGCATCTGCAGACTCAAGTGCATTTCAGTGCATTTGTCATTTCTCATCTGAAATGAATTTAGTGCTGACATTTTGGAAACCCAACTGAAAACACTGACATTGCAAATCACCAAAGTTAAAAAAAGAGTGCAGAAGCCATCAGTAATCCTCTGTACAGAGCGCGTGCAGAAGAACAGCTGGCTTCTACATTCTTATTAGTCTCCACAAAAACTGCACACAAGCACTTTGGCGTACGTTAGCACTACAGCTACGACGTTAGCTCGCTAAACTATGAAATTAAAAAATGGATAAAAGAGCAGAGGTGTGTGTGTGTGTGTGTGTGTGTGTGTGTGTGTGTGTGTGTGTGTGTGTGTGTGTGTGAGAAAGAGAGGGTTCAGTGTTAAGACAAATAAATAAATAAAAAAAAGGTGAAGTGCGGAACGACCGAGTCGGCGAGACAAACGGGGTTACCTGGGCTCTCGTCCAATCAGCCTGAGGTACAGATCATAGAGGATGGCCGGAGCTTTGTGGCTCACGGCGATCCAGTACTGATTGATTAGGTGATTGGATGTGAGATTAACATTGGGCCGACGGAAGGCGTGCTCGAGTGGGTTCCTCTTGAATGTGGATATTACATGGTACTCTAAGAAACACAAGGTTGTTTAACACACATCAATAAGCAGCTCAACAAACTCTACATCCATTTAGATTATTAGTAATAATAATAATAATTATTATTATTAAAATACTCTGTTCAGCTTCTACTACAGCTGCATGATATTAGAAAAAAATTGACAGTGATTTGTGTTTTTTTAAACTATTACATTTTCAAAAACTCATCAGGAATAAATCACAGCTGTATGGTGACGACGCTAACGGTCAA
>CM035788.1:1723402-1748402 GCA_020466265.1 Siphamia tubifer
CATAAACCTTTCAATTAGGAATGTGAAACAAACGTTCGCACGTTACTCAGGCCTCTATTATTTAACATATATCATGTGTTTTTTGTTTCAGCTTTTACTTACTGCAATAAATATTCCACTTGGTCCGTTGAAGTTATCAATCCAACCCTGGGGGAAGAAAAGTGGAGTTAGTGGTTTTACCGTTAACCCTGGAAAAAAAAATCTACATTTTTATTAAGTGTATTTTTCTCATTTCTAGTCCAAATAAGACAATCATGATCATTATTTTCACAGAGATCTAAAAACTTATTTTCACACAATAGATCTTGAAAATAATATTTCAAGAAATCTTACCAAGAAAATTTTCACTTCTTCCTTTTGCTGATTTTATTTTATTTTATTGCTTAATTCAAGCTAAAATAATTCTATGACATCGTGTGGGAACAGTTTATAATACCGACACCCATTCCACTGTGTATCAACTGTTAAATGCAGTGCAGTTGTAAAGTTGACTTTTTGTCTTATTTTGTGGTTAGCATGATGATGGCGGTCAGTACTGATGATATGCTAGCGCTGCCATTAGCCTACTTAAACCTTATGTAGCCTTCAACCCAGTTACTGTAACGTTTCAGCAAGACAGCCATGGGAATATTACAGTCCTTACACAAACATTTTTCAACAATATCGATCATTAACTCCAGCATGACAGACAGATTGGTCCAAACTACTGGCATGTTGAAAACCTAAACATCGACTGAAGCTAGTGACTGACAACATATGGAAGTGTGGACTTCTGTTGTTTAACTTCTGTTTAACTTCTGTTTAACTTCTGTTTAACTTCTGTTTAACTTCTGTTTAACTTCTGTTTAACTTCTGTTTAACTTCTGTTTAACTTCTGTTTAACTTCCGTACCCTTCCAGTTTAAAAATGGCCACCAGGTGAATAAGGAGAATAGGCTTTGACTTGTATTAGTGCAGTTCATTTTCTGTGCAGTTCATACAGTTCATGTTCCCTCTGGTGAAGACAGTAAAAACTCCCCTTTTAGCAATTTCACACATTGTGCATTTGTGAAACTAGAAAATCTTCTTGTTCCACAGTGACAATTTCTTGGTTAACATTCTTGACATTCCAACATTTCAAACACACACAGAGTGACAGATGAAGTGAACAGAGTAACGGAGGGTTTAGGATTTAACCCAAGCTGCTCTGGGCTAATAATACCTGGGCTCAGTCTGAAAATAGTCTGTTACATATTTAGTTTTCACTATATTTTAACCTTCCTATAGTGATTTATCACCATTTATTGTGATATTATCTTGTGTATTTTGTGTTTTGTCCATGAAAAATCTGGTATTTAGCTACATTTCATCCACTAATGGTGTAGATGTTCCTAAAAGTTCAGAGTAAAGTTGAGGGTAATTATGTCAAAAACACAAACAAACACTATTTTTGTTTTGAATCCAAGATGGCGTCACATGTGAAATAAACTAATATGGCTTTTGTCAACAGCCTGTTATGATCAGACTCCATCAAATACATCATTTTAACAGAGTAAGAGTGTGTTTTGTTTCATGTTCCAACTCAACAAAGGTTGGAAGTTACTGTGACTGTTTAGCTTCGCTTAATGCACCTTAGATACGAACACTAAAAATAAACCATTTATTTCCAGTGTCATAAATACAGTACCTGTATGTTTTATTCCCCTAACCCTCCAAAGGGCAGAGGGATACTGTGACTTGATAAATGAGGTGATTTGATCCAAACTATTTGATTTTTCATATATTACGTTGATTGGAAGTTTAACCATAGACTGTTTTATGGAAAAAAGGGTGGAATTAAATATGTTTGACTTCCTCTTACTCCTTTTCCAATATGCAAATGAAGTCACATTTTGTTTAGTTTTTCGTGCATCTGTTCCTATTTGGTTTTTTTTATTATTATTATTTCACAGAGAGGGGTTGTTTTGTTTCTTGCATATTGGAAACAAATTGAACTTAAGTGAAAATAATAAAGTTTGTGAATCTGAATCACTCACAGGAAATGGCTCCATCCAACTGGCTCCGACTATCGAAGGTCTGACGATGGCGACGTTCACGTCTCCGGCTTCCTGCTGAACCAGGTACTCGGCTAAAGCTTTGGTGTAGGTGTAGGTGTTGGGACGCTCCCCGATCAGCTTTGGAGTCAAAGCAGTCACCAGATCATCATCCATCCAGCTGAAAAAGAGGAAAACATTTAGAGAAATAATAATAATAATAATAATAATAATAATAATAATAATAAGTTTGATTTCTACAGTGGTTTTCAACGCACCCAAAGCACTTTACATTATTGGTCCATTATTCATTCTCTCTCACCAGTGTTCATTTCGTCAGACAAGATTAAATTCATTAGTTGACGACCCTTTTTCTCATGATGAAGACGTGATGATGATGAGACGACACAGCTGTTCTAAAAACACTGACGATAACCGTGACAACGTGCGTGTTCATCAACAAATAAAAACAAGATGAAAAGGTCTGAGCACTGCGAGTTGGAAAGAGTTCAACTTTTAGAATGGTTGTGCACTCATCAATGTCACAATTCTCTGACTGACCAATCAAAAGTAAGGAGGAGGCGGGACAACCACAGTCAACAATCACCGAAAAGAATGGTGGCCTGTTTGGACCAGCTGGGGCGGTTGATTTTAATGGTTTCAGAGAACCCTGTTATTGACGACCCGTCACTGAAGGGGTACCAGGACTGGTACCAGGACTGGTACCAGGACTGGTACCAGGACTGGGGGTTAAAAGCCAAGGCATTAGTCGTGTCCATTGTATAAAAGTATTTTTTTATGATAACAAGGAAGGTGTTAATGTTTACACATACAAGGGATCTAACACTGAAATGTGTCACATTTGTGTAACTTAGCAACAACATGCGCTCACTCAACTCCTGAAAAACTTTAGGACTGATTTATTTAAATTTCATATGTTTTCATATTGGCTTTCTACTGTAGACCTCCACTCTTCTGTTGAATCAGGGAGATTAAATACATTGAACATAAATTGAAGAAACTGAGGATTTATTCATTCAAGTTAATTCAATCAGACATGGAATAAATATGTTAGAAATAGTATAAACCCAGGTCACATGAAGGATGTATTAGTGAACATAGCAGTGGTCTGTGGCTCTGACGGAAGCAGAGTTCTTATCAAAATAAAACATCCAGTGGAATGACTACAAACATTTGTCTACAGTCTAACCATCCATATTATTCTAGATATTGACATTACACACCTGTTTTCAGTTACTTCCTGAATACATTCAACAATCTAATATTTTCAGGAATTGCACAACTGACCCTCATGTTAACATTTTTTTGGTTTGATAAAGGAAACCTTGTTAATCTTTAGTTCACTGTTGTAATGTAACCCTAACCCAATAGAAAGGTTGAACATAGGTTTATTCTTAAAGGGATTATCTGCAGTAAAAATCTGTTTAGTGCATTTTTTAGATGATTGGGAGTACATGTATATAGTTAACATTAAAATTAAACCACTTAAATGAACATTGATCCAAAATGTGTTAACATGGAAGTGTTCAGTTAGTTTTTTCTATTTTCAGACTAACTCTTGTAAAGTTTAAACAACATCACACTTCAGTGGTAGTAAGTAGAGGGTCCCTAAAGACAAACCCAAGTGTCCTCAGGTCTTCATGTCCACAGTTACTGGTCTACACACATGGACCTGTGGTTCAGAAGACGTCTGAGGAAATAGTTTTAATGTCAACTATATGTATGTACTCGCAATCATCTAAAAAATTTACTAAACTGACTTTTACTCCAGATAAACCCTTTAATGAAACTTATTTTTTATTAATTATCTTCTCTCTGCTGTCTAATAAAGTGTTCAAAGTGGACAGAACCAGAACCCTCCAGTGTCTGCAGCAGATGTTGTTCTATTTCACCTAACGTTTGCACATCACACATTGTTTAATCCGTGATAATATTTTGTTTTAGCTAGCGTGGACCAATCAAACAGTAATTACACAGACTAGTTTCCAGGTATTGTGTTTCATAGATTCTGGAGCAGCTTTACTTCAGCTGTTTGAGACGACTGAACCGTAAAAACACACAACGTCGACCCATTTAATAATGAAGTGGAAATAAACTCACTGCTTCAATATAGAACTGAGGCGTGTGTCTGTTCTGAAGTTAAACCAACATCTGAGGTGGAAGGAACTGAGTACAAGTACTTCATTGCTGTACTTAAGTAGGTTATTTTAGGTCTTTCTACTTTACTTGAGTATTTATTTTTATGGAAACTTGCCTTTTCCTCTCTACATAGTATGTTCATAAATATATGTACTTTATACTCCTTATATTCATATAAATATATGTACTTTATAATCCTTATATTCATATAAATATATGTACTTTATACTCCTTATATTCATATAAATATATGTACTTTATACTCCTTATATTTATATAAATATATGTACTTTATACTCCTTATATTTATATAAATATATGTACTTTATACTCCTTATATTTATATAAATATATGTAATTTATACTCCTTATATTCATATAAATATATGTACTTTATACTCCTTATATTTATATAAATATATGTACTTTATACTCCTTATATTCATATAAATATATGTACTTTATACTCCTTATATTCATATAAATATATGTACTTTATACTCCTTATATTCATATAAATATATGTACTTTATACTCCTTATATTCATATAAATATATGTACTTTATACTCCTTATATTTATATAAATATATGTACTTTATACTCCTTATATTTATATAAATATATGTACTTTATACTCCTTATATTTATATAAATATATGTACTTTATACTCCTTATATTTATATAAATATATGTACTTTATACTCAATTCAGAGTATAAATCAGTAGGACAGATATTGTGAATTTCTATAACGTAATTATGACTTTTATCTCATATTTATAACTTATGTCATAATTTTGACTTTTTATCTATAATTACACATTTATTATCTCAGATTCATGAATTTTTCCACAATTTTTACTTTATCTTATTTTTGCATGAGGTCTTTTTTTTTTACTTTATTATTAATATTTATTATTATTATTATTTTTTTTTTTTTTTTACTTTTTGACTTTTACTTCAGTAAAGCAGTTGAATTAGTACTTCTACTTTTCCCCACACCAGTAGCTGTACTTCTACTCGGGTACAGAAACAGTACTTTTGACACCTCTGTCCAACATCCAGAGTCGCCTGAATTCCCTGAAAAGTTCGACACGACCTTAGGTTCAATCCTCTGGAACCATAGCTTTAATCTCCACATCCTAATGCTTTACTAATCTGACTCCAAACAGCTGAGACTGGCAGCATCTACAACATTAGTGTTACTAAACAGCCATTTACTGGCCAGCTAAGCCCAGCAGCCTGACATTAAGCTAACATAATACCCCCTTCTTAGCTTTTATACATGTCACATGTGAAGAGATGCTCGTTTTATAATAAAAATCCACATGGAAATCACTCCAGGTTTTTTTTCATCCCTGAGTGATTCTCAGGAAACTATAACAGTAATTACAAAGTTCATTATGGTGACATGACGAGGCAGCACAATAATGCTAACTGTAGCATTAGAAAGGAATGTGCGCCATTTTTATTTCCTCTGCCAAGGTGGCGTTCGTTGGTTTGTTTGTTTGTTTGTAGATAAAACCAAAACTTATGGTTGGATTTTGATGAAATTTTCAGGGTAGGTTGGTAATGGAAAGATCTGGAAATGATTAGATATTGGTGGTGATTGGGGTGGGGGTGTTGTGCTCTCCGAGTGCTTCTCCAGTTCCTCAGTGAAGGAGGTTATGTTTGAAGTTATGTTTGTTTTTCAGTAAGATAACTCTAAACGTTATGGATGGATTTTGATGAAACTTTCAGAGATGATTGACAATGTGTCAAGGAATATTGAAATGGACATATGTGAAAAACAGGAGCCAGGATTTCTGGGAATGTTTTTAAACCCTCTAAGGGATTGTTAATGAGCCATAAAATAAATGTTAGTGAACACAGAACACTAGTTTATAAAGAAGTTCTGAACATCCAGATCCAAACCTTGGCAGATTTAATAATAATAATAATAATAATGGATTAGATTTCTATAGCGCTTTTTAAGGCACCCAAAGCGCTTCACATTAGTGTTCCATTATTCATTCACTCTCACATGTTCCCTCTGGTGGTGGTAAACTACATATGTAGTCACAGTTGCCCTGGGGCAGACTGACAGAAGCGTGGCTGCCATTTCGCGCCTATGGCCCCTCTGACCACCACCCAACATTCATACACCAGTGTGAGTGACACTGGAGGCAAGGAGGGTAAAGTGTCTTGCCCAAGGACACAACGGACTGACTAGGACAGAGCGGGAATTGAACCGCCAACCCTTCGGTCAATGGACGACCCGCTCTCCCAACTGAGCCACGGCCGTCCCTATAATGTGTTAATGTGTACCACTGATCTAGTTTATTTTTTCTTTCATAAGAATCACCTCTTCTGTGGAACTACTTACTCCAGAGTATTGATGAGTTTGCGGTAGTCTACAGGCGGAGGGTAGATGACTTCTTCGATGAGTTCGCGGTTGCAGTTGGCGTAGGCTGTGGAGACATGGATGAAGATCTCCAGTTGCTTCATCCTTCGAGCTAGTGCTAGCATCTTCTGCGTGGCCAGGACATTCAGCTGCATCGCATCTCTGACAAAACAGCAACATTGCAACGTTTATGGACGTGACGTGAATATATTTAAAGTTTTTATTGGGTTTGATTTTGCCGATTAGGCCTTAACTACAGCTTCAGAAAATTCACTTTCAAACAATATTGAGTTTTGTTTGATGTTTTTTTTTTTTTTTTCACAGTTGCCAAACATTAGGCTCAGGGGCCAAGTCCAGTCCGCTAAAGGGTCCAATCTGGTCCATAGAATGAGTAACGACCAAGATAATAACCAAGTGCCATAAAAATGATTTAAAATCAGGTTCTACATACAGAATAATTAAATCTCAATTGGGTCAGAGCAGTAAAATATCATAATTATTTATAAATAATAAAAACTGCATAATATCAATTTTAATGTAAAAAATACAAATACTAAGTAACAATTGTAACAAATTTCATTGTCGACTTGTATCATGACAAACTACTTTCTTTCTAAAGTAAAAGTGTACAAATGATTAATACATGTGCCAGGTGTCAAATATCTGTGTACTCCTAAAACTTAAAACCTTCATCTGTAAAGTACAAAGTACTTTAGCCCTTTAGTTAAACAAGTGAATATAACATTACACCGTCTGTCATCCTGTAATTACACTGAACAATGGAACTGACGAACAAATGGAGGAAGAAAGTAATAAGGTGAGTACACGGTCCAGACTGGACTCCAGCTCAAAGGGAAGTTCACAACAATTCCACTGTTCGACAGTTTTAGTTTTTAGAAAGTATCTTCTTCAGACATTAAAGGGACACTTCAGTATTTTTCAGATGAATGTGTTCGTCATCAGTGTCTTTACTCTAGTGCACGCACACTGACTCCGCCCCTCTCTTCTGACTCCACCCCTTTATTCTGGTGCACCCACACTGACTGTCCTGTGAGCCCAGTTCTGCTCCAGTTTTGGTCAAATAGACTCGTACAATTTTCACAACACAAGCGTTCTAACTGCAAATTTGAGGAAAAGTGTGGGTTTTCTTACACAATTTCAGGGTGCTGGTTCTGAATAGTGTGTTTACCAGCTGGATTCTAAGTTTTAAACTTTCTAATTTACATATTAAAACAATTTTTTTCATTTTTATTATTATTTCTTAACAAATCAGTTAAACATAGATTCAGGCTAAAATGTCATATTTTAGTTCTACAATAGTGCATGAGACAGAGTTAAATGATTGACAGCATTGACATTAGCAAAAGGCATTTGTGAATATTTTTTCTGTGCGTCTTATCAAACTACTTTCATCAGTTGTTGGGCAGTGTTAGCATCTGCTACGTGCAGGTGCACAGCTGTCAGTTTTATTCATTAGTTTTACTCCTCAGTTGTATTAGTTTCATTAAATGTTAAATGTTCTTCACTTCTATAGTTGTTCCACAGTCTTTGCATTAGCCTCACATTCACCCATTCACACACACTCATACAGTACATGTGGACACCCAGAGCCAGGACGTCATTGGACGACCCACTCTACCAACTGAGCCACAGCTGCCCTATTAGTTGTATTAATTATTATTACCTCCGCCAAGGAGGTTATGTTTTTGCTGGCGTTTATCTGTCTGTCTGTCTGTCTTTGTTCAAGATAACTCGAAAACTGATGGATGGATTTTGATGAAATTTTCAGGGTAGGTTGGTAATGGGGAGATCTGGAAATGATTAGATTTTGGTGGTGATCCGGGGGGGGGGGTCTATATTTTGG
Source organism: Siphamia tubifer (assembly GCA_020466265.1). NCBI lineage: Eukaryota > Metazoa > Chordata > Actinopteri > Kurtiformes > Apogonidae > Siphamia > Siphamia tubifer. Next base: position 1,731,822 of record CM035788.1, read on the forward strand.
CGGAGGTCTTTATTAATCCAGTGCATCTTTCGTGCATTTCTCAGGAACTCACTTTAGTGGTTCGTTAAAGCGGATGGTGGCGGCGCAGTGGAAGACCATGTGAATGTTTTCAGTCAGGGTGTTCTGATCCTCTTTACTCAGATCCAGTTCTGGTTTTGTCAGGTCACTGTTGACAGCGATGATCTTCTGAGTGAAGTCCGGCTGCTCATCCTGGAGTCTTTCAAACAACTGTCGAGTCAAAACAAAAGCACAGACACTGGATTCATTCCCAGTCTGATGGAAGCTGCACCACCCCACACTAACGTCTTGTCTTACACGTATCCCATCAGCCACTGCTCACCTTACTGCTGACCATGTCCACAATGCGGGCCTGAGGGCTTTGTCCCGCCTTGGACCGAACCATCACGTAGACCTCTTTAACTCCTGGGCAGGATCTGAGCAGCTTCTCCAGCAGCACCTTTAAGAGAACTAACATTACATTGACCTGGAAAAGCAACATTTACCTTATTGTCTGCACTATAAGGCGCACTGGACTATAAGGCACATTAAGTGAAGTCAAAATAATGAGATAAAAACCCAAAGTTAGCAAATAAAATACTTTGGCTTTTTTTTTTAAAACACCATTTTCCTTATGGTTTTTTTGTCCTGTTCTTTCTAGTGTCATTTATTTATTTATTTATTTATTTTATTGTGTTTTTGTTCATTTTTATTGATGATTTTGTTCATTTTGTTGCTTATTTTCTTTCACTTTAAGTAGAACTGCTCAGTCTCAGAAGTTAAAGGGTTAAAAAAAAAGCATTAATTCTGTTCATTTTGGTTGGTTTCATATTCACACAAATGTTTCTCAACAGCTCCTCTCTTCTCTCCTGTTACTCAGTCGTGCACCTGTAGACCTTTAGTCCCATCGGGTTCATCCTACCTTGCCCATGAATCCTGTTGCCCCGGTGATCAGCACATTTTTCCCTGCATAGTATTCTGGGATGTTCACCATGGTGTCTGTAGTCCTGTGTGGTGAAGCTCCTCAGCACCACTCCACCTGTTCACACACAAACACAAACACATGACTAATCCACTTCTACATTTATAAACCTGTGTTCATACTTGTTCCAGAAGGTGAATTAATGTGTGGAAACTCCAGATGGAAAACACAACCCAAGGCCAATGCATAAAGATGTGTTAAATGTTACTAAAACGTTAAAAATGTTCACATTTACTGAGTGGTTACACATGTTATAGAGCTGCAGCATATTAGAATAAAAAGACATTATGATTTGGTTTTTTACTATATATATATATATATATATATATATATATATATATATATATAGCAACATGAAAAAGTCCCCAGGCGTAAATAACAGCTGTGTGGTGACGACACAAATGGTTAAACAGATTAATGGTCGACACTGAACATATGTTTGACTGTCGTCCTGGAATTTAAATTTAAAAAAACGTAATGTAAAGAGTATAAAGTACATATATTTATATAAATGTAAAGAGTATAAAGTACATATACCGAGAACTTCAATACAGTAATGAAGTATTTTTACTGAGTTATTTTCCATATCTAATTATTATCATATATTGGTACAATATAATTACAGGTGTTGCTCCACTGAGTAAATTTTAAATATAAATGAATTAAATACATACAAAATAATTAAAAACTAAATGTAATTCCAGTTTGCTGTAGTGGACTGTGGTTCTTATCACTCACTTTATGTTGGTTGTAAAAAAGTAGCTGATAAAAATGCTATTGAAAGATAACACTTGGAATTATTAACTCAGAGAATTCAACTGTAAACATAGTATATGATGGTTATCCAAACAATACAGAAAGATAATCTGTTTATTGTAGGTCAAGTACAGAACACTGCTGGATGTCATGTGACTAGACTAATGATGTTAGTAATATTCTACTGGGTCTGTATATGGACTGAACCTAGTATATATATATATATATATATATATATATATATATATATATATATATATATATATATATATATATATATATATATATATATATATATATATATAAAAACAGTCCTCATAATGAAGGACCCCCAGAAGGGAACAATACCATCTAACTACCGGCCTATAACCTGCCTCAGCACCACATGGAAGCTTCTATCAGGCATCATAGCGACTAAGATGAGTAGGCACATGGAGCAATACATGAGCAGAGCACAGAAAGGAATAGGCAACAACACCAGGGGAGCCAAACACCAGCTACTGGTTGACAGGACAATTGCCCGAGATTGCAAGACGAGGAACACCAACCTGTGCACTGCCTGGATTGACTACAAGAAAGCCTATGACTCAATGCCACATACATGGATACTGGAATGTTTAAAACTGTATAACATCAACAGGACACTAAGAGAGTTCATCCAGAACTCAATGAGGCTGTGGAAGACAACTCTGGAGGCCAACTCAAAGCCAATTGCACAGGTGAACATCAGATGCAGCATTTACCAAGGAGATGCTCTGTCCCCCCTGCTGTTCTGCATAGGCCTAAACCCCCTCAGCCAGATCATCTCAAAGAGTGGCTTCGGATACCAGTTCCAAAGTGGAACATCCATCAACCACCTCCTCTACATGGATGACATCAAGCTGTATGCCAAGAATGAGCGTGACATTGATTCCCTAATTCACCTCACCCGGATCTACAGCAAAGACATTGGGATGTCATTGGGACTAGATAAATGTGGGCGGATGATATCTAGAAGAGGAAAGGTGATCACAACTGAAGGGGTTGACCTACCTGAAGGGAATATCACAGATGTGCAGGAAAGTTACAAATACCTAGGGATCCCACAGACAAATGGTAATCATGAGGAGGCAGCTGGGAAGTCAACCACAGCCAAATACCTACAGAGGGTAAGACAGGTCCTGAAAAGTCAGCTGAACGGCAAAAATAAGATCCAGGCCATTAACACCTATGCCCTGCCAGTAATCAGATACCCAGCTGGGATAATATCCTGGCCACTGGAAGAGATACAAGCCACTGATATCAAGACAAGGAAACTCCTTACCATGCATGGAGGGTTCCACCCCAAGTCCAGTGTTCTGAGGCTGTACACTAAGCGAAAGGAAGGGGGCTGAGGACTAGTAAGTGTCAGAACTACTGTCCAGGAGGAAACGGCGAACCTCCAGGAATACATCAAGAAAATGGCCCCCAATGACCAACTGCTAAGTGAATGCCTCAGGCAACAAAAGCCCAGTAAGGTCGAGGAACCAGAGGGGCTATCATGGAAGGACAAACCCTTGCATGGCGTGTACCATCGACAAATTGAGGAAGTGGCTGATATGGAAAAGACATACCAGTGTCTGGAAAAGGCTGGACTAAAGGACAGCACAGAGACACTACTCATGGCTGCACAAGAACAAGCCCTGAACACCAGAGCAATAGAGGCCGGGGTCTACCACATCAGACAGGACCCCAGGTGTAGGCTGTGTAGAGAAGCCCCTGAAACAGTCCAGCACATCACAGCAGGGTGTAAGATGGTGGCAGGTAAGGCATACATGGAGAGGCATAACCAGGTAGAGGACATACTGTACAGGAACATCTGTAAAGAGTATGGACTGGAGGTCCCAGGGTCAAGATGGGAGAACCCCCCAAAGGTGACAGAGAACAAACAGGCCAAGATCCTGTGGGACTTCCAGATCCAGACTGACAAGATGGTGATGGCCAATCAGCCTGACATAGTGGTGGTGGATAAACATGAGAAGACAGTGGTGGTGATAGATGTAGCAGTCCCCAGTGATAGCAACATGAGAAAGAAAGAACATGAGAAGAGAAGAGAAATACCAAGGGCTGAAAGAGGAGTTAGAGAAAATGTGGAGTGTGAAGGCAACAGTGGTACCAGTAGTGATGGGGGCACTAGGGGCAGTGACCCCCAAGCTGGGACAATGTCTCCAGCAGATACCAGGAACAACATCAGAGATCTGTGTCCAAAAGAGAACATTGTTAGGAACAGCTAAGATCCTGCACAGAACCCTCAGGCTCCCAGACCTCTGGTAGAGGACCCGAGTCTGAAGGAGACACCGCCCACGTGGGAGGGGCCTCTGGTAGAGGACCCGAGTCTGAAGGAGACACCGCCCAGGTGGGAGGGGCCTCTGGTAGAGGACCCGAGTCTGAAGGAGACACCGCCCAGGTGGGAGGGGCCTCTGGTAGAGGACCCGAGTCTGAAGGAGACACCGCCCAGGTGGGAGGGGCCTCTGGTAGAGGACCCGAGCCTGAAGGAGACACCGCCCACGTGGGGCGAGAGGACATTTTTTTTTTTTAAATATAAATATATATATAAATACATAAGAGAGAGAGCGAGAGAGAGAGAGAACTCTCTATTGTAACAGAGCCAGACTTTAGAGTATACTTGAAAAGTGTTATTACTATTATTACTATTTTGTATTTCACTGTTTTATTTATGCTGCTTTGACAATGTAAACATATGTTTCCCATGTCAATAAAGCCATTTAAATTGAAATTGAATTGAGAGAGCGAGAGAGAGAGAGAGAGAATCCAGAGAGAGAGAGAGACAGAGAGACAAAGAGAGAAGACAGAGAGAGACAGAGACAGAAGAGCACATGAAACTGATGAAAGGGGACGATTGACATTTTACATGAGTCAACACTTCCCTGGTGTCGCAGTCACATGTGGAAAGTAACTAAGTAAAAGTACTTCATTACTGTACTTAAGTAGATTTTGTAGGTATCTGTATTTTATGGATTTTCCTTCCTACATTTTTTCATGAATATTTATACTTTATACTCTTTACATTTATATAAATATATGTACTTTATACTCTTTACATTTATATAAATATATGTACTTTATACTCTTTACATTTATATAAATATATGTACTTTATACTCTTTATATTTATATAAATATATGTACTTTATACTCTTTACATTTATATAAATATATGTACTTTATACTTTTTACATTTATATAAATATTTGTACTTTATACTTTTTACATTTATATAAATATTTGTACTTTATACTTTTTACATTTATATAAATATTTGTACTTTATACTTTTTACATTTATATAAATATTTGTACTTTATACTTTTTACATTTATATAAATATTTGTACTTTATACTTTTTACATTTATATAAATATTTGTACTTTATACTTTTTACATTTATATAAATATTTGTACTTTATACTTTTTACATTTATATAAATATTTGTACTTTATACTTTTTACATTTATATAAATATTTGTACTTTATACTTTTTACATTTATATAAATATTTGTACTTTATACTTTTTACATTTATATAAATATTTGTACTTTATACTTTTTACATTTATATAAATATATGTACTTTATACTCTTTACATTTATATAAATATTTGTACTTTATACTTTTTACATTTATATAAATATTTGTACTTTATACTTTTTACATTTATATAAATATTTGTACTTTATACTTTTTACATTTATATAAATATTTGTACTTTATACTTTTTACATTTATATAAATATTTGTACTTTATACTTTTTACATTTATATAAATATTTGTACTTTATACTTTTTACATTTATATAAATATTTGTACTTTATACTTTTTACATTTATATAAATATTTGTACTTTATACTTTTTACATTTATATAAATATTTGTACTTTATACTTTTTACATTTATATAAATATATGTACTTTATACTCTTTACATTTATATAAATATTTGTACTTTATACTTTTTACATTTATATAAATATTTGTACTTTATACTTTTTACATTTATATAAATATTTGTACTTTATACTTTTTACATTTATATAAATATTTGTACTTTATACTTTTTACATTTATATAAATATATGTACTTTATACTCTTTACATTTATATAAATATTTGTACTTTATACTTTTTACATTTATATAAATATATGTATTTTATTATATATAGACTCATTACTCAACACATATAACAGTATGTAATAAATCACTTCAGAGTGAAAATCAGTGGAAGAAACTTTGACTTTATATATTATAGTTATATGACTATTATCTTTTAATTTTCACTATTATCTTAAATTATGCATTTTTAATTCTCATATTTATATATATATATATATATATATATTTTCTTTTTTTTACTAATTTCATGATTACTTCTTATCTCAATTGTGACTTTTTTTCATTTTTCCTAAATTTCCTGCCTATATCCACAAACCTGAATAAGTGTGACCTCATCAAACACATTAGTAACTCACTTTTAAAGGCTTTATTTTGGATTATTTTTTTTATGTATTTTATGAGATGACATGAAAAACCAAAATTCCCAGTCACTAAGCACAACCAGAATTAATCCATAAGGTGTACTTATAGTCCAGTAAATACATGCATAACATATATATGTACTTATGGAACAAATGTTATTCAGCAGTTGGTCCCCAAAGCACTTTACAATTCACCCATTCACACACACCAGTAGACCCTACAATTCACCCATTCACACACCAGTAGACCCTACAATTCACCCATTCACACACACCAGTAGACCCTACAATTCACCCATTCACACACCAGTAGACCCTACAATTCACCCATTCACACACACCAGTAGACCCTACAATTCACCCATTCACACATACCAGTAGACCCTACAATTCACCCATTCACACACACCAGTAGACCCTACAATTCACCCATTCACACACACCAGTAGACCCTACAATTCACCCATTCACACACACCAGTAGACCCTACAATTCACCCATTCACACACACCAGTAGACCCTACAATTCACCCATTCACACACACCAGTAGACCCTACAATTCACCCATTCACACACACCAGTAGACCCTACAATTCACCCATTCACACATACCAGTAGACCCTACAATTCACCCATTCACACACCAGTAGACCCTACTGAGTGTTCAGTGTCTTACCACTTCGATCATTGGACGACCCGCTTTACCAATGGTTTTTATTATGTCTGTACACAGTAATAAAAACACATAGAATATACTATTTGCTAAATTCCATCCATCCGTGCATGGATGTTAAAAGTAAACACATCATAGTTCTACTCCCCAGCACTTCCACACGTTGAAAACATTAACAGTGAAACTCTAACAGGTTGGGACAATGTGATCCAGTCTATGTTAGAACAAACCCAGAGGCACTTCTCTAACACAACACAATAAAGTAGTGACAGGACAAACCGGTTCTGATAATTATACATCACTCTGCAACAGGACTGGACAAGTCAGTCTGTTTGTTTTGCATTTTATGACATAAATCATACTGTCTACATAGTATTTACAGAACGTTCTGCAGCTACACTCTCCAGTTAAAGGGACACTTCAGTATTTTTCAGATGAATATGTTTGTCATCAGTGTCTTTACTCTGGTGCAGCTACAGTGACTCCGCCCCTTTAAAAAAACACCCACACTAAATATATATATATATATATATATATATATATATATATATATATATATATATATATATATATATATATATTAGTATGTATGTTTTTTTTTCTGTTTTTTTTTTTATTTATTAGTTAATTGTCTGCTCCACTAGTATAATGATTGACTCCACCCCCTTTTGACAGCCTTAGGTGCCTATTTAACCTTTCACCTATGGTTAGTTTCTGTGTATGCCCTGATCAAGGCCCTTGGCCACAACGCGTAGGCTGATATATTTTTAGCTTAGAAATTGTTTCATTAAATACATTGTTGATATATATTTTTGAAAATTTCGGAGTGCCTCTGCTCTTTTTTTTAAATATTGTTTGCTCAGTTTCCTGAGCGCTCATAGCCGCTTTTTTTTTTAAACTTTCATCAGTTGTTGGGCAGTGTTAGCGGCTGCTATGTGCAGGTGCACAGCTGTGAGCAGCAACAACACTAGCGCATTGATTATTTTGTTCATTTTTGTTCATTTTACTTACAACCAAAATGTAATTTCCAGATCTCCCTATTACCAATCTACCCTGAAAATGTCATCAAAATCCATCCATAAGTTTTTGAGTTATCTTGCTAACTAACAAACTGGCAAAAACACAACCTCCTTGGCAGAGGTAATTAAAAAAAATAAATACTAAATACATTTTAAAAATAAATATAAAAGAATATAAATAAATACAATTTAAACATGTTAAAAAATTAAATTAAAATAACTGTAGAACCTGTGTTGTGACTGTTGTTCACACGTACATTACCAACTCCATGTTGTATTTTATTATACGTTACTTTATTTTTTAACAAGAGGGGGGGGGGTAACATTTAAATGGAATTAGTTAAAGGTGGGGGTGCAGGATATTTTCCTGGACTGAATAAAATAGGTTTTTCATCAGCTTTTTTCTCAGTTGGTGTGTGTGTGTGTGGGGGGGGGGGGTTCAGAGAAAATAAGAAAAAAAGTTGAAACATTCTTCAGATCTTTTCAGAACTTTTTACCAAAGTATGTTTGCGCGCACACGCACACGCACACACGCACACACACACACACACACACACACACACACACACACACACACACACACACACACACACACACACACACACACACAGGAGGGGGTGGGTGGGTGTGTCGTCAGATGAAGTAACGCTAAGGTGAGAGGAAGTGAAGACATGTGATACTACGGTGGAACTGCACAATCCATGTATATTTAGTTTTTCAAAATAAAACCAAAAGTAAGACAACGAAATGACAACTCATTTCTTCATTATTTGTTTCCAAAACCAAAAACCATGTGTTTTTTCAGTTTTTTTTTTTGTGTTTATATGAATGGAAAAAAAAAAACATTTTCCATTTTATCAAATTTTGACATGAAGCAAATTAAATAAATTAAATTTCAAACAGGACCAGAAAATTACTTTTATCCCTCCATTGACTCGCGTTCATTTTTTTTTATGGCACTTCGGTCCCATTCCCCGAAAATAGAATGGCGTCACTTAGGCTCCCTATTCAATTTCACAGTAACATGTGTACAATGACAATAAAGTTTAACTTAATTAACAATAGATTAATGAAGGAGGACTCTATAAATATATTATGATTCTGGTCTCCTTTAAACTGTTGGATTTTATTTGTATTTATGTATGAGTCATCTGCTAAAGTGGGAAACAAACTCAACTAAATATTGACAGTACTTTTCAATAATGAAAACAAATATTGTGATATATTGTAGAACCAATATTTTCTAAACCTGTCTGGTCTGGGCCTGGCCTCATACAGAGCTACTATATGGTACAGTCCAATAGGCAGGTATCTAGCCACATCTTCACTCTGAATAATTAAACAGCAGTTGTATAATCCTTAAATTGTGACTGAGGTTCAACACATGCTTTCAACATGTGACAGCAAATCGTCTGGAGCTGTTAATCCATGTCTGATAAAGAGACGAAAACCCTCCCTGATACAACACATACATTCCACTCTAAGGCTGGGTATGGTTAACCCTTTACAGCACAGGTGTCAAATATGTGGTATGGGGGCCTAATTTGGGCCCATAAAGGGTCCGATTCAGTCCCTGAGGTGAATTAGTGAAATATAAAAATTCCACCGAACAGCATTTGAAATATTCATCCATATTCTGAAATTGGCAGAAATAGTTTCATGATTGCATCAGAAAAATCCAGTAACTTACAATTTTACAGAATTTAACAAAATAATAATAATAATAATAATAGCAACAGTAACAATAATAATAATAATAATAATAATAATAATAGCAACAGTAACAATAATAAGGTAATAATAATAGTAATAATAAGGTACCGAAATTCACATTAGGGTCTGGTTACTACAGTTAAAGTTTGCCCTGGTTCCAGACCTATACCAAAAGTGGGAACTAAACTCTTCAAAGATTTTAGTCTGTCGCTGGTTTGACAAATTATGAACCATTGAATCACAACCCTAATTTGTTTGGTTTTTATTCTGTAAAATTGCAAGTTGGCCGGCACGGCGGTGCAGCGGTTAACACAGGCGGTGCAGCGGTTAACGCAGGCGGTGCAGCGGTTAACACAGGCGGTGCAGCGGTTAACACAGGCGGTGCAGCGGTTAACGCAGGCGGTGCAGCGGTTAACGCAGGCGGTGCAGCGGTTAACACAGCAGTGGCAGCGGTTAACGCAGGCGGTGCAGCGGTTAACACAGGCGGTGCAGCGGTTAACGCAGGCGGTGCAGCGGTTAACACAGCAGTGGCAGCGGTTAACGCAGGCGGTGCAGCGGTTAACGCAGGCGGTGCAGCGGTTAACGCAGGCGGTGCAGCGGTTAACACAGCAGTGGCAGCGGTTAACGCAGGCGGTGCAGCGGTTAACACAGGCGGTGCAGCGGTTAACACAGGCAGTGCAGCGGTTAACGCAGGCGGTGCAGCGGTTAACACAGCAGTGGCAGCGGTTAACGCAGGCGGTGCAAGTTATTAGACTTTTCTGATGCTAATCATGAAAATATTTATACCAATTTCAGAATACAGACAAATATTTTGAACGCTGTTTTTGTAATTCACTAATTCACCTCAGGGACTGAATCGGACCCTTTCATCTGCATCTCTAGTCTGAACATCTGAACATAGTCATAGTGTCCTGGATCTAATAATAAAAAATTTAATATCAGATTTGACCTGTTCAAGCCGTCATTAACACCTCAGACCTGAGCCACACTTGGGAAACCTTCACTAGCAGTGTGAAAGCAGAACTGGTGCCATGGTAACAGATGATGTTCCACTAACTCTAGTGTCTTTACCAGCCCTCTAGTTCCAGGAGGCCACAGGCACAAAATCTGTCTTCACACGGGGCTTGTACAGTCTTTTCGACAAGACATAAGGAATGTAATGGGGCCAAGCAGAGTACTGAGGGGGACACCGACCTGCCAAACCACACCGTTTACACAGGAAACAGTTCTGCGCCGCACACCAGCAGGAGCAGAAGGAACAATAAACAAATACATGTGACAGAGTTCATCTATTTTAACCTAGATAAAGTATTTACAGTTCTATGGAGAGAAAAACAACTGACACTAGAGTTAAAGTCAGTGGAAAGTTCAGATGCAGTGTTACATTCAACTCTACAGAGTGATAATTACTGACAGTCTGCTGCATTGCATTATGGGTACTGAACATTTTACTCATTGTGTTCCATCTTACAAGAGTGGGTGTGTGTTAATGTTTATTTAGGTTATTATGTGTGTTTTTAATGTTTACCTTACGTGATCGGCATATTTTTCCAATCAATGATTAGGCTATTTTTAGCCAATATGGGCCAATTATGATTGGCACAACACTAACCCCAACAAACATGTTTTGGGTGATGGGGGAAACTGGAGCACCCAGAGGAAACCCATCCAGGTACCAGGACAGAAACATGTAAACTCCACAGAAAGACCCAGGCGGTCCGGGAATTGAACCCAGGTCTTCTGCTGTGAGGCAAGAGCGCTAACCGTTCAGCCAACACGCCGTCATTCCATTAGCCTCACATTCACCCATTCACACACACTCATACACCAGTAAATGGTCTGCATTTATATGGTGTTCTAAGTGAACCACTACCATTGTGTGTGCACTAATATGAAAGACTGCACTGAGCGTTCTATGACACTAACTGTTCTACTGTCATTTATACTTTATTACTTCCTTCGCCAAGGAGGTTTGTCTGTCTGTGTTCAAGATAACTCAAAAACTTATGGGTGGATTTTGATGAAATTTTCAGGATGTGTTGGAAATGTGAACAGGAAGAACTGATTTTACTTTGGGGGTGATTGGGGTGGGGTGGGGGTCTACCTTGGTGGAGGTCTGCGCTCTCAGAGTGCTTTTCTAGTTTATGTATAGTATCCTACAAAAGTACTATACAGACATATATACCGTTTTCTGCCAGTGGCTCCAATTATACAGAGATATACATATTTGGACATTCCGCCCACTCCTACGATATTGTTTTCCAGGTACTGGTTTGGTATCGGTATCGAATGAAACCCTTTCAGTACCAAACTCTAGACACCATTAGTCAAATTGTCCTATGGGATGGTTGTTTTGAGGCTATGATGGATTTCATTACAGGTGGGCTTCGCTTTTGGAAAAAAAAAAGTGGTTGACACCCATAGAGTGAAATGTTCTCCACGACCCCCACCTTGGAGACCCCTGCAATTCCACATGGTTTCAACTAGGGATGGTCCAATTCTTAAAACATCTTCACTGACCGCCGAGCCTCATTAACCCGTTTAAAGTCAGACACACACACACACACACACACACACACACACACACACACAGACACACACACACACACACACACACACACACACACACACACACACACACACACACCAGTAGAGGTGATGTCATATTAAGGCTCATTTTAAACTGTCACACATAGAGATAACGTTCTATGTCAAAGGGAATTATGCTGCTAAAAATCGTGGAGAAAAAATACCTTACCGATTGTCGAGAGGAAAAACGGAAAATGCAAATTTGGTCTTTTTTGTTTTCGTTGGTGAAAAACAAAAAAGCTGGGAGGGTGAGAGGGTGGAGTTATAGGGCGAGAGGGTGGAGTTACAGGGCAAGAGGGCGGAGAGGGCGGAGTTACAGGGCGAGAGGGTGGAGTTACGGGGTGAGAGGGCGGAGTTACGGGGCGAGAGGGCGGAGTTACAGGGCAAGAGGGCGGAGTTACAGGGCAAGAGGGCGGAGTTACAGCGCGAGAGGGTGGAGTTACAGGGCGAGAGGGTGGAGTTACGGGGCGAGAGGGCGGAGTTACGGGGCGAGAGGGTGGAGTTACGGGGTGAGAGGGCGGAGTTACAGGGCGAGAGGGTGGAGTTACAGGGCGAGAGGGTGGAGTTACAGGGCGAGAGGGTGGAGTTACAGCGCGAGAGGGTGGAGTTACAGGGTGAGAGGGTGGAGTTACAGGACGAGAGGGTGGAGTTACAGGACGAGAGGGTGGAGTTACAGGGCGAGAGGGTGGAGTTACAGGGCGAGAGGGTGGAGTTACAGGGCGAGAGGGTGGAGTTAAGGCTCCGGGCTCTGGAGAAACTCTGCGCTTCAACCGGACTCGCCTGAGCTGTTGTCGCCAGGACAGGGCTCGAGCACAACTCGATGCCAGGTTGGACTCTCGCGGCACCCTGAGGCCAAGGGGACTTTGAGGGGGATGGATCAGCGTCATACCACAGAGTGAACACTTCACATCGCTATCGTTGATTTTTTTACCACACTTTTGGTTTTCATGGTGTCAACTTCCTGTCCCTTTGTGTTTGGATCAAACATTCAGACTAGTGTGAAATGTTGGTACCACAGATGAAGTGAGCTGTGCACCAGCTCTGTTTGGACTGTATTAATATATATTATATTAATATAATGTATTAATACATTCAGTCTTGTATTGTTAATGCTCAAATTCATAAAGATATGCTGTGGAGAGATCACAAAGCTTCCTCTTTATAATCTACACTACAATAAAAAATAGTTTATGCAGTAAAATGACTGATGCAGACCAGTGACAGATGATAATGACTGGACAATGCTGCTGCGGTCAACCATTGGTCAAACGGTCATCGTTTAACATCGCTAGTTTAACACTGACAGAGTGTAAACTAATGAAGAAAAAGTTCTATTGAGTGTCATCCTATTACTCTTGACAGATGTGAAAGCATCCGTGTTAAAGTATGTTAAAAAATTATTGATTTTCACACCAAATTGAGTAGAATTAACTCTGGAAAAATTGACACTAGCCATAAAAGTACATTTCACTCCAATTTTACTTCAGTTTGTCATATTCTATTTCTTATATTCCTTGTTCATATTGTATTTTTACCAGCAAGTTAAGCTTCTCATAATGTCCACTTCACTGCTGATGTCCCCACTGAAGGATTACCTTATCTTAACTTAGTTTGATTCTATTTACAGTGGGACCAAATGTTTTCTGAAACGGAGTTAAATTCAACTCTTTAAGAGTTAAATTAACCCTTTTTACTGTGTACACACTGAAAGCAGAGTCCAACAGGCTGAAGGAAGAATCCCGTGATTACCATTACGCACAGCTGCTCCACTCACATCATTATCCACACTGGACACGCGCACGGTGCGTTTGCGCGTGACAGGCGGCTGCCGTTTGACTTTTAACGAGATTTTACGGCGGAGAAAAAAAAGAAAAGTGAGGATCTCCCACCTGAACTGTAGATGTTTAGGGGGTGGAGGGGGTTGCTAAGAGCGGATAGTTTCCTGGTTGAAGCGCTCAAACAAACTAAGAGAGTAGGAGGAAGAGAGAGGGGGGGGTGATGGGCGTAGAGCTGCGCGAGACCCCGGTATTTAAGCAGATTTCCACCAGTGTTGTCCACACATATCTACGTGTATGTTCCACTAGTGTTTGTTTCCACACACCCCCTCTCCCCTCCCCCTCCCCTCCCTCGTCTTGGCGCCCCCCCACCCACCACCCCTTTCACGCACATTTCAAACGCGCCTCATGTGCGCGCGAATCCAAACGTAACACAAAAAGGCCGGTTCTGTACGTACCCGAAACGTCGATGTTCTTTGTCCCCGGTTGTGGAAGTTGAGAGTCCACCGTGACTGAGACTGTGAGTGAGAGTTACTGCTGTCGGCGACAGAGTGGAGACTCAGCAGGAAGCCGGAGGAGCGGAGCACCGGGGCGGATAACCAGCCTCTCTGACGTCACACAGACACCGGGGTCCGCCACAGATAGGAGCAGCCCACAGACCACTCACTCCCACTGCCTTGTCCTGCACCATCTGCCGGAGAAACTGAGTGGTTTTAAGAGGGGGGGGGTCTGTTAGCAGGGCCGTTATATAGGTTTATGAGGGTCTGAGCAGGACATGCAGAGAGAACCCCCCCCCCCCCCCTTTTCTGAGAATAAAACCAGTGTAACGTACTGTAGACTTAACTACATTTCTGAAGTCCTAGTTTTCGTAAATGCCTTATAACTGTAGAATTTGCACACCTAATGTAAATTGTGATTTATAATTCTTGACTGTGAACTTGTGAATACTGAATGTGAGCGATCTGTGGTGCTGAATTTCCTTCGGGATTAATAAAGTACTTTCTATTCTATTCTATTCTATTCTAATATTTACATGTAATAATAAAACTAGAAAAGCACTCAGACCGCCAACCTCCGCCAAGGCATACCCCCCCCTCCATTCAAATGGAGAGGTCCACCAAGGAGGTAATGTTTGTCTGTCTGTTATTTAGGAAGATAACTCAAAAAGTAATGGATGGATCTTGATGACATTTTCATGATGTGTTGGGGGTGTCAGACAGAACAAATGATTAGATTTTCTTGATGATCTGGAAGAGATCCTGAATTCTGGATCACTTTGAAACTTTACATTGCAGTAAATGGAGAATACATTTCAAAGTGATCCAGGATCTCTGGCAAAACATAACCTCCTTGGTGGAGGTAAACATATAATATAATATAATATAATATAATATAATATAATATAATATAATATAATATAATATAATATAATATAATATATTATAATATAATATAATATAATATAATATAATATAATATAATATAATATAATATAATATATTATAATATAATATAATATAATATAATATAATATAATATAATATAATATAATATAATATAATATAATATAATATAATATAATATAATATATTATAATATAATATAATATAATATAATATAATATAATATAATATAATATTCATTCACTCTCATATTGTCACTCTGGTGGTGGTAAGCTATATTTGTAGCCACAGCTGCCCTGACAAAAGTGATGAAATATGTGACCCACCACCACGAAACCAGGACACACTGAAGGCCTCAGTGTGTCCCTGACTGGTCGACCCCCCCTCACACTACTGCCCCCCTGCATTCAGACGCCCTGGACAGACCTGCGCTGTCTGCTGGACCTTCCAACGCTCATGTTCCTGGCACCACAGGTATGAAGCCAAGTCAAGGAAGCCATCAAGTCATCTTTTTTTAAGTTATATATTTATTTGAATGTTAAACATCAGTCACATTAAATCATTAGAAAAGAAGTTTAATTTCAATATGGGCCAAAATAATAACCCCAGTCCAAGCCCCCCAAACCCCATCTCTCATCTATCCAGATCTATAAAGAGAAGTAAATGTAATAATAGATACAAGAAAATAATACTCAAAAAAATAATTACTGTACTTTCTGGACTATAAGGCTCACTTAAAAGACTTTAAATTTCTCCGAAAACAACAGTGTGACTTATATGTGACCCCCCACCACCAAACCAGGCATAAGTGGCGCTGAGCCGTTCAGAGCTACAGCCAAATTTAGGCTGGAAGGTGATTTGTTATTAGTGTTTACACCTTATCAAAAAACGGTACCTTAACACCTCTATGTTCACTTCCTGTGGTCATTACATTGAAATCCAATCAATAAAGGTGTTTATTGAGTCAATTATTTAAGCGGTGACAAAAGTTCAGGTATTGCTGAGCAAAGACAAAGACGACTTCCACCTCTTTTCGCCGAACAAAACGATCTCCGTTCCGTGGGTAAACACCCAAGTGTTTGGTACGAGGTAAAAGCTTATATTGAATGTTCTGTCCAATGGTGTAAGCCAAATGATTATAATACGTCACACTTCTGT
>CM035788.1:1758402-1760902 GCA_020466265.1 Siphamia tubifer
CAGTGGTTAGCACGGCGGTGCAGTGGTTAGCACGGCGGTGCAGTGGTTAGCACTCGTGCCTCACAGCAAGAAGGACCCTGGTTCAAATCCCATACCAGACCTTTCTGTGTGGAGTTTGCATGTCCTCCGCATGGGTTTTCTCCAGGTACTCTGGCTCCTCCCACCATCCAAACACATGCACTGATAGGTTAATTGGTTAATCTAAAATTGTCCATAGGTGTGAATGTGAGAGTGATTGTTTGTCTATATATGTTCAGCCCTGCCATGAACTGGCGTCTCATACAGGGTGTACCCCGCCTTCGCCCATTGTAGCTGGATTAGGCCCCCAGTGACCCCCGTGACCTTAGTGAGGATAAAGCGGGTTCAGATAATGACTGAATGAATGAACAATGCACCAAAATCCAGCGCCTTACAGTGTGAAAAATACAGTAATGTTTATACTGAAATGAAATGTATAAATGTGTTCATTAATCAGCATTGTCCCGCCAAAATAAAGGTCGAAGTAACCAAGTAGGTTTGGCTTTAAATTTTCTGCTGTTTCCAGCTGTTGAATTTGTAATAAATGGTCAATTGAAGAGCGCATGCCCACAACTGATCAGAGCTTGTATTGTAACATGGTTTCTAATAGTGATAGTTTTGTCAGACTGTGGACAGCGCCCCCTGCCTTTGGCTTTCATCACATCCACAAACACTCTCTTATGTCCCTTAAACCCAACAGGAAAAACTGAAGATCTGTGTGGATTTTTGATCCAGTTTTGACATTTTCAGTCATTTTGTGATAAAATGAAAAGAGTGAAGTTTTTACGATGGAAGACGTTCCGATGTTAAACACGTCCTCAGGTGGATTATTAGTCCTGATCTTCTTCAGGTTCCCTCAGACCTTGGCTGTGAAGAGTCTTTCCTGTCATCTCCATCATGGCCTGAACCTCTGGATCCACATCTAAGATACTCCTCTTCCCCTCCACCTCCTCACCCTGAAACATGAGGAGGAGGAGGAGGAGGAGGAGGAGGAGGAGGAGGAGGAGGAGGAGGAGGAGGAGGAGGAGGAGGAGGAGGAGGAGGAGGAGGAGGAGGAGGAGGAGGGGGAGGGGGTGGGGGGTGGAGGAATTGTATAATTTCTTTTGTCAGTATAAACATCCATGGACAGTATCTTCAGACATCATTAATATGATTTGGTAATAATGTCCATAATGTACGGAGCTCTTATTTACACACTAGTTGATTTAAATTTGGAGGAGTCGTCCTATCTAGTCCACTGTCTTCCCATGTTTAAACTAATCTAATCTCACCATAATATAATCTAATGTAACTTAATCTAATCTAATCTGATCTAATCTGATCTGATCTAATCTGATCTAATCTGATCTAATCTGATCTGATCTAATCTGATCTGATCTAATATGATCTAATCTAATCTGATCTAATGTAATCTAATCTAATCTAATATGATCTGATCTAATATGATCTAATCTAATCTGATCTAATCTAATCTAATCTAATCTGATCTAATCTGATCTGATCTAATATGATCTAATATGATCTAATCTAATCTGATCTAATGTAATCTAATCTAATCTAATCTCATCTGATCTAATGTAATCTAATCTGATCTAATCTAATCTAATCTAATCTAATTTAATCTAATCTAATCTAATCTCACCATAATCTAATCTCACCATAATATAATCTAATATAATCTAATCTAATCTAATCTAATCTAATCTAATCTAATCTAATCTAATCTAATCTAATTCCAGGTGCATGCAGATGTACAGGCCCCTCTCACCTCCTGTGCTTCTGGAACTTTCCCCACAGCCCACACCTCCATGGCGTCCACAGTAAAGTCTTCTTCTGCAGACAGCTGAGGGCTGCCGTATGTCGTACATTTGGGCCGAGCACGACTGTGACCGCGGCCAAAGTCACTGTCCAGCCACAGGCCAAAGTAGTTGTGCTGACCGCCCATCCCCTGACCAAAAACACAAAAACCTTTATCACCCCTAAGACTGTCATTAGGCTGCGTATGGGGGTCCCACAATGTCCCACATTGTGGGACCCCTCTAGTGGTTAAATATATAACTGTAAACCATGAAGCCCAGTTCTACAGTCAGGACTCACCAGTCCATTAGGCATGGTCTGCTGGTTCTGGTTCAGGTACATGAAGTGTTGGTTGTATCCTGTGGACGTATAAACTCTGAGGGTGGGGTTGACCGAGAACAGGAAACATCTGGAATCACCTGCATGTCCACAAACACACATATATATATATATATATATATATATATATATATATATATATATATATATATATATATATATATACATATATATTTATATATATGCAGACACACATACAATGTTATATCATTATGTTGTAACATCGTCCGTCTGTCTGTCTGACCGTCTGTCTGTCCGTCTTTCTGACCGTCTGTCTGTCTGTCCATCTATCTGTCTGGCCGTCTGTCTGTTTATCTGTCTATCTGTCCATCCGTCTGTCTGTCTG